>JABCJY010000360.1:0-213629 GCA_013184415.1 Fusarium concolor | reverse complement strand
GTAACCTTGATCTATCTCCCGGAAGATATTGAGCAAGGTTATCTTTTATTTACATATGCAATTGAAGCTGGATGCTCTGTTTGCTGCGAGCGCCGTCTGACTCGCGGGGTTCAGTGGCTTATTTTTCAGGTCTTGGGAATCTCCGATGCGAGCCGACTCCATCAGATTAGACAAGACGCCGTTCACATTTACACGCGTCAATGAAACGCCAAAGATAAAACAAATCTGGAGATGTTCAATTCAGTTTTTTCAGTTTGCTTTTTTCTTGTTACAAGCATGTACCATAATGAGCGTGAATCGTACGATGCTCCTCCAGCTCCAGCGGTCAAGGCAGTCACTGTCAGTCAGTGACTAAATCCGACGGCAATACGGACGGAATCCCGCTTATGGTTCACTGTCAGCACAGAGTAATCGATGCTGACAGTCTCAACCCAACCTGCTATTTAATTCTTTCATTTCTCCAAGATCTTGATCTTCAATCTCCCGTCAGCATCGAACGACCGCACGCATATGTTTGGCGAAATAGCCAATTACAGCCTCCTTATTTTGATCGAGACGGTCTGGACGGCAGCCTTGGCTATTTCCGAGATTGCCAAGAAAGCAGCGGTGGATTAAACCCAGTTTCCGACCCACTGATTTCCCAACTGGAAGGCTGTTATTGGCTGTGCTGAGTTTCTATTTCAGATTTAGGGGTGACTTTTCTGTTCTTGCGATTAAAATCTCAGGGTCCGGTCTGGTCTCGGTCCTGCAAAAACATCAACAGCTGGACCCTGAATTCCCATTGTCAGCTGGGCTTTAGCTTCGGACACATTACCTCCCACCTTTGACTTTCCAGTGTTCCGTCTTCAACCTTATTTCCACAACCACTCCGTCCGATTGCAACCAGCGTATTGACCATGGAGGACAACATCGTCTTCCATCCCCAGCTCACAAAAGCCGATGCGCTGATCCTCCAAGGATTGCGCCAAGATATCAAGGAATACAATCCCTCAAATGCCAAAAACTCCAGTCGATCAGCCAATGGCAAAGCCACCGACGAGGATGGTGCGTACAAACTCATGTTTGTCTCATCTGCAGCTGAAAAATTAACCTTCATCAGTCAGCCAACCCCGTGACGAGGAGCTGTTGCGCCATCTGCAGGCCCTGAACAACCCCAAAGATGCCCACTTCGAACCAAGTGTCACCAGCAATTGGGACATTGACCAGATCAAGCTGCCTCTTTTTCTCGAGAAGGCTGTTTTGAGGCCTTATGTTCGCGTGGCCAGATCGATTGTGCGTGTTGAGACTGATGTCATTATGCTTACGCATCTTCTCCTCTACTTCTCAACTTCGATTCCCAGTGCTATCTTTCTCTACACCAATTTCACGTGGATTCATGGTATCCTTCATTTTGTTATGCAGTTCTCATACATGGGTGCGTACACTTTGTTGATGCATCAGCATATTCACATGCGAGGTGTTCTGAACAAGAAGCTTGCTCTCATCGACCATCTGTTCCCCTACGTCCTTGATCCCCTCATGGGACATACCTGGAACTCTTACTTCTACCACCACGTCAAGCACCACCATGTTGAGGGTAACGGACCCAACGATCTCTCATCAACTATCCGATACCAACGAGACAGCCTCCTTCATTTTGGCCACTACGTCGGCCGATTCTTCTTCCTGGTCTGGGCCGATCTTCCCCTCTACTTCATCCGAAATGGAAAGACTATGACTGGCTTGAAGGCAGGATTCTGGGAGTTTTCCAACTACGCTTTCCTCATCACCATGTTCAACTTTCACAGAAACGCTACCATCTGCGTTTTCCTTTTGCCGCTGCTGCTTCTCCGTCTTGGTTTGATGGCGGGCAACTGGGGTCAACACGCCTTTGTTGACGAGGTTGATCCCGATTCTGATTACCGATCCAGCATCACTTTGATCGACGTCGCTGTAAGTTTTATGAACCATGAGATCCCGAGAAAACACCTACTAACTCCGAACAGAGCAACCGCTTCTGCTACAACGACGGTTATCACACCTCTCATCATCTCAACCCTCTTCGCCACTGGCGTGAACACCCCAACTCCTTCCAGAAGACAAAGCACACCTACGCGTCACAGCACGCTCTGGTCTTCCACGATATCGACTACATGATGGTTACCGTGAGACTGATGATGAAGGACTACAAGACACTGGCCGGGTGTCTAGTGCCCATGGGTGAGCAGATTGGTATGACGATGGATGAGCGAGCAGCCATGCTCGAGAGAAAGACACGCCGCTTTACAGAGGAGGAGATCCAAGCAAAGTTCAAGAAACAGTAAAAGTCTGAGGTTAGAAGCACAGATGATGAGCATCATTAGGCTGGTAGGGAAGCTGCTATGTTGATAGAGCGCCGCATTCATTGGAGTTGGGTGGCTATGTGATGAGCAATTGACCAAAAGCATTGTTGAGTTCAGATACCAATAGAGAACTAATTTATACATTTGGATCTGCTAAATGCTCTGCCTTTCGTTCCAAGGCGTATTATCTTCCGACATTGTAGCCGGACTGTTCCTTCTCAGGAGCCACCTGTATTTCACCGAAAGCGTCGAACCGACTACGGCAGCACAAAAAGCTTTTGCATCATAATTTCTATGGGCTCTTAATGAGTCTAAGGAATGCATTCTTTGTCGTGGAATCTGGGGACCTCAAGTAGTAGTAAGCAGACCATCGGACTTTGGAAAATCCAAATTGTCCGGCGCTTACAATCTGGACTTAGAAGGACTTAACATACACAAAAAGCCCAATTATCAATCCTGCTTAATAATTGACTTGGAGAAATAGTATCTCCACTCTATGATCCTTCTTGTTTTCTCATCCATCGGTATTTGACCAATGTGCGAAGCGGATATAAGCGTTCAGTAGGTAGCTCGCCATGTTCAACCGTGATGGGTTTATCGGAGTTAAAAACCCTATGCAGTCAGTCGCTTGAACACTGGATTATTAAGAAGAATGAATAGATAAAAAAATAGACTTGATATAGTGGACTAGTTGCTTGGTATAGACTATGTATATAAGCTCCGGTAGTATTTGGTGTTGAACATGTCGGCAACAACGCCATGATCCAACAAGAACTAAGATGCATTTCAAACTTCTCATCCTTACATGGCTACCAGCATTGGTAAATGCATCACCAGCGAGCAAACATGGAGGCAATGCAGTTACCGTCAACACAAGCTCTGGCATCTTTGCACCCTACTTTGAGCCAGCCTATCCAAACGTCGCCGAGTTTCTCGATATCCCCTATGCCGAGACTCCAGTGGGAAATCTCCGATTCGCGCCACCTGTTGCGAAGAAACATCCTGGAGGCAAAGTAATCCAAGCAACTAAACCTCCAGCAGGATGCATCCAATACGTGCCACTCATGCTCAGAGGCACTGTCACCGATTCGCTTGTCACCGCTGCCAACTTTCAACGTGGCGACTACGCAAACACAACCGAAGACTGCTTGAAGCTCTCACTATTTGCTCCCAAAAAATCCATATCAGCCGAGGACTCTGCAAAACATGATGCTCTACCTGTTATCATCTGGATTCATGGCGGCGGCTATTCGATTGGTGGCACCAACGTCCCTTACCAGCTTGCGCAGCCTTGGGTTCAACGCAACCAGAAACATATTGTCGTACAGGTCCAGTACCGCCTCAATCTCCTGGGTCTCCCGAATGCCGCGGGGTTGGCAGACAGTGGCAAGAATCTGAATCTTGCTTTGCTCGACCAACGCCTCGCTGTTGAATGGGTACGA
Organism: Fusarium concolor; assembly: GCA_013184415.1. Lineage (NCBI taxonomy): Eukaryota > Fungi > Ascomycota > Sordariomycetes > Hypocreales > Nectriaceae > Fusarium > Fusarium concolor. Next base: position 209,866 of record JABCJY010000360.1, on the reverse strand, counting down.
GATAACATTGCTCGTTTTGGAGGCGATCCCAAACGTATCACGCTCTGGGGTGAAAGCGCAGGCGCGTATTCTACGGACGGATATCTTTTTGCTTGGCCTCATGACCCTATCGTCAAGGGTGTCATTGCCGATTCTGGCAACGCGCTGGCCATTGAGGCGACTCTAGGCGATGCTAGAAACCACAGCACTTTCTCTCTCGCAGCGAAACATCTGGGATGCGGAAACGAAGACCCAAGCGAAGAGCTCAAGTGTATGCGAAAGGTTCCTGAAAACAAGATCAAGGAGTATCTTCAAGCAGGACTCGGCCAGGGAGGTGGTGCCGATGCTGGCCTTGGGTTTACACTCATTCCAGACAACATCACTGCGTTTGCCAATTATACCGAGAGAATCACCAGAGGTTCATCCAAGTATCCAGTTGATATCCCACTCTTAATTGGAACCAACACGAACGAAGGAGCCGCCGTCATCCCGTACAAGTTTCCAGGTTACGAGACCGCCACTGAGATACCAAATAACCTCAAGCCCATCGCGAATGGATTTGGTTTCAATCTTCAGTGCACTACCCTCAAAGAAATCCGTCTTAGGTCTGAAGCAGGCGCTACAACTTATCAGTATCAGTACGCCGGTAACTTCACGGATATTTCACCACTGCCTTGGATGGGCGCGTACCATACTGCGGAACTACCTCTGATTTTTGGTACTTATGGAATCGAAGGCCCATCAACCAAGTTCGAGCGAAAGGTCAGCGAAAGGATGCAGGATCTTTATGTTAAGTTCGCCAGTGACCCTGCTCATGGACTGGTTAAGGCTGGATGGTCGGCAGCAAACGCACAGTTGGGAAGATCCGATCTTGTAAAGTGGGCTGAGAACGGCAATGTTGAGCAAATCATCGGGGCCAAGAAGCTAGTAGACGAGTGCGTCAAGAATGGATTTGCAGTGTAATCACTCCTTGCACACATTCGGATAAGACTTTCTTCCATTCTCTTGATGATTGCGAATCTGGTCCTCAAAAAGGGACCAAAAGCTGAGTCATTATGTATATCTAAACAATGTGATGCGTTAAGATGACATTGGTATTCTCCATACAAAACAGACAGTCGCAAATAAACACCACATTATTATATTGACAAGTAGTCATTCTTGCAAGAATTTTGTAAAGACCTCCTACAGCTCTAGACCATTAGGTGCATCCGTAGCAAGCGCTTTTCGTAGCCCATGTTGCTTTGTACAGGACCATGGATGGATGAAGTACAGGGCATGCACTGTCAGGGTAGAGGTGAAGTAATACACAAAAATACAGTCAGTACATTTCGCCAGGAGATTTACAAAGCCCGAGTAGTTATAAAGTGCTTCTGGTCCACCTTCTCGGTAGGAGCGTGATCAGGTTAGAATTACATTCAGCAAGCAGTCTTCAATACTGAATACAGGGATGAGACGCAGACAAATACCTTCTAGGCTCCCAATTCCTTCTTTCATGGCTTGAAGGGTAAATCGTGTGAGCTTCCCATGTCTGAGCTTTCGGCCCGTTCTGGGCTTGGTTGGTAGCATATCCAACTGTCTGGGTTGTTGAACACTGATAGACGCATGGATAATAATGGGATCTTGCTCCCTTAGGCATGTACCCTGTATGCACATGTAGTTGGTTGTCACGAGGTGTTGAATATTGATTCCCTTGCAGCGGCTGAAAAGCAGGCTCGGTTAGGAAGTGCGATGACTGGCTGCTTTGCTAGGCTGTCACTTTTGTTACTGACGGGCTTGCTGATCTCTCTTCTGAGCATTATTCTCAGCCTTGAGCTGGAAGTATAGAACCTGGCGTTTTGATTGGCAACTTTGAGACAAAGTGAGCTGCGTATTGCAAGTTGTTCATTAATTGTAGGAGCTTATCTGCAGACGGGTTGTCTGCAGACTGTTAACGTAATCCGGATGTTAGTAACCGGAATAAAGTCGACTTATCCCTGGCTGGCTAACTATATATTAACTACTTGATAACATATTTCTAAAGTTGTAATGTGACCCAAAAGACCGAGGTTGTTATTCCCGTGCAATATTTGCTATCGTTGAGAAAGATGGAAGCATTGGCAACGAGATTGAATCAGAATCAGCTGTATGTTTAGTGTTGGATGGCAGCTATGTTACGTATGACCAACGCCATCATCTCATACTCAAAAGCGCACCCAATAAGCTAGCTTCTATGACCCTCTGCCCGAGCTGAATATCAATCAGGGACCGATGAAGTTGGAGAACCTGGTGGAGACCAGAACAAGTATTCATTGGCAGGTCAATGGTGGCGTCGACGATTGATAAAAAGCTTACTTTAGCGAGATTAAATATGAATAAGCTTCATTTTTCGCGAGAAGGATCAGGTTTTGATGTGGGGTTGAATGAGGTATATTTAGTCTCGAATTTTCTGCTTACACCGGCCAATTCCGCCTCCAACTGACGATCAACCAATGAACACGACATGGCGAACATCATCGTTCAACCAGCAACGCCGGATGAAATCCCCGGTATCGTGGGCTTCATAACAAAAGCCCGGGCGGATATGTTTCCGTTTCTCGACCAAACATCCAGCGACCAGATGGCTCAGAAGGAACTCGACATTTTCCAGAGCAAATACCTTGATCATCCTCATGGCGCCTTCTTAACGGCTTATTCCGAAGGTCGCTTGATTGCTACGATTGGCTATGTAGCTTATGATGACCGATTTTCTCATATTAGCCTTGAGTCCGACAATGTTATTGAGATTTTAAGGTTATATGTTGAGCCGGAGTGGCGTCGCGCAGGACTGGCGTCAAAGTTATTCGACGCGCTAGTTGAGACGGCTCAACAAGCTGGTATCAAGCAGCTTTATCTCCATACCCATCCATTTCTACCAAATGCCATCGATTTCTGGAAAAAGAAAGGCTTTTCTATTATCACCATCGATGACGACCCGACCTGGCAAACGACGCATATGAAGAGATCTTTGGGAGGTTAATGGCGACGAGGGAACATGCAAACGTGGAAAACACTTTAAGGTAATTTGTTTCATAATATGATCCCGATATCACGCTGGAGCCTGGCTGACCTGGGATACTCTAGTAGATTCTCGTGCAAGGCGTGGATACCGAGGGCACGCTTTGTGGGGTTGATGTTGGATCTTGCATATGCATAATGCAAGCGAGCAACTGGGGGAGGAGTTCATGTTCGCTAGTCTCCTCGGTTCCGCTGGTGTACTTGAAACATATCAAGACCATAGCGTAGGGAAAGAGATCGCGGAGTTCACCTCGGCTAATACTTTAACTTCACGCGAAAGGTCAACAGATAGCTGGGGGAGGGTATATGTACTAATATTCGTGTCTAACTTCCAACCCGAGATTCGTCTAACTCGTATTCATCCATAATAAGGAAATTCATTACTCATTTTCTGCCCATCTCAGACCCTTGCTGTAGATGGTTTAATACCGGGGACCACCGTAGCCTTGAGAGCCATATCCACCTTGTTGGCCATATCCGCCCTGACCTCCGTAGTTCGAGCCGCCGTAGTTTGAACCACCACCGTAGCTCTGGTTTTGGCCACCATAGCTACCACCGTAGGAGGAAGAGTCGCCATGGCGAGAAGGCTTGTCATAAGACTTTCCATAAGCCAAGTCGTCGTCCTTTCGGCGACGTCGCTCATCGCCAGAGTCGGAGTCACTGCTGCTGGTAGAGTCGCCAGTGAAAGCGCGAGGGCGTCCATCGCGGTGGTGCTTCTTGTTCTTGTCCTTCTTGTGCTTCTTGAACTTGTGCTCAATGAAGTTGGCGCCAATGGCCCCCGCAGCGGCACTGGCTAGACTGCCGAGAAGTCCACTTCCAGCTGTGTGAGCGGCCCAGCCGGCTGCACCGCCACCTGCGAGCGTTGCACCGAGTCCTCGCTCGCCATCAGGTCCTCCAGGTCCTCCAGGGCCGCCGGGACCACCGGGACCGCCTGTACCCTCGGGGTACTGGTTCTGTCCGCCATACTGTCCGCCTTGGTGTTGGCCGTAGCCCTGTTCACGGTTGTCGAAGCCGCCTTGCTGTCCACCGTAGTTGGATCCTTGAGAGTATTGTTGCTGTTGGAGATGTGTTAGTATTTTGTATAAGGTCAATTAGGCTTTGATGTGATAGCTTGCCTGCTGAGGATAGCCACCTTGTTGCTGACCATATCCTTGCTGCCCACCGTAACCCTGCTGCTGCTGCTGGCCGTAGCCGCTGCCTCCACCACCGCCGTAGTAGTCTTGAGCTGACATTATGTGTTGATTTGTGGTATCGTAAGTGTAGTTGCGTTGAGTGTGGATATTTGTGAATTGATGAGATCAAACAAAGTTCAAGTGAGGGGTCAAGCTCACTTAAGTAGACTCTGTCGTCATCATCGCTTTCAGCCTTGAGTCTTGGCTGATGTGATCTCACTCTTGGAAAAGGTGGCGCAGTGTCCAAAACCAACATGTTTGCAGCGCGGGTATCGGCACTTCCGTCAACTTGGCAGCCGGATGCATCGGCAACTGTGGCTCGGCTTTCGGGCAACACCAAGTGACCCGGAGCTGAGCCACCCTCGGGATCACCGAAGCTGGACGAACCATATGATCATCTTATCGTTTGCATGTGTCTGTGGCTAGTGATCAACTTGGCATTACCTGAAAGACGCGTAAGATGGTCCTCTAGCCAAGGCACAATCCCCACTCAGGGCTTAGCGCCAAGCGCTGCGATTTACTGTTATCGGAGGACTCAAAGTCTATCTGTATATATAGCCATTGGTAAATAATTACGTAGATGGCTGTGGAATTGCCTATTCTAGGTCATATAAGGCGAAATCGCTGATGATACGAAAACGATGCAAATAAGCTGATATGTATTTCCTTACCGCGGCTGAGCCTCCGAACGAAGCGATTACAATGACGAAAGTCCTGCGAACGTCAGATAATTACCTCGCCAGATCCGGCGGACCGCAACCGGATTTATGTAGCATCGTTGAGTGTCAAGCCAAAGGAACAAGAACGAGGAATACGCCTCCAACGAAAATCTTTTCTTGGTGATTGATGAAACACTTTGTCCAAGGTATCGTCAATTCATCAATTAAGCTTATGACGTGCTTCGGCGAGATAGATCAACTCCATCAGCTTTGGTCATTGACTCATCTCAATGTTAGAGGTCTCCATGGAGTTCATTGCCCATTTCTCAACCAAGGCACCTAAATGCCATCCGGAGCTTTCTTCAACGGCATCATCAGAAGCCAGAAGCTCCCTCAACTCTTGACTTGGCGGTAGGGCAAAGCTGATCGGAAATTCATTTTCGACTGTTTCTTGGGTCCATCCTTCGAGACATGGTCGTGCAGCATCTGGGATGGGTTTGTTTATGACCCAAGCAAAAGCCTGAATTGCCTGGAGAAGAATTCCACTGAGTTTGATGTTACCAGTGGACAGGTGCATCATGAAGCAATCTCTAACAAAGAGGCCCTGAGCCACGGGATACTGAAGCAAGGGAACCAGTGTTTGCATCGACATATATAGTTGATACACTACGTGTAAATCGACCGGCCATTTCTGGATATATGATTCGATAAGTTCAGTATCATGTCGACAGTGTTGGATGCAAATGTCTTTTGCTGTCAGGTTGTACGGGGCGCCAAATGGCGTGTTGAGAGGTATGCTTTGGAGAAGTGTATAGGCTATCATGTTCTCGTCCATTCTATAAACTTGTCAGCAAAGAAATCTCACTCAAGATATTCTTACCTTAGGAAACATGTAACCGGGGTTAGGTTGTGCTCCAGGACCAGTTCCTGGGGCATTTCATGTTTAAGCTGTTGAAGTCTAGAATAGAACACTCTTTTTCGGTGAATATCTTCTTCACTGCCACGCGTGCCATTGGGTGCTGTCGTATACTGCATGATCTCGTACAGAAGTTCAGCAAGAGAACATGAGACTGCCAGCGTCCCAGGGACTCTTGGGATAAGATTAGACGACTCACCCCACGGCCGATCAAGAATATCAACATTCCCCTTGTGAGAAAACGTAAGCATGGAAAGAAAGGGCTTGGGGATGGCAGGTAGGGGGATAGCAGAGGGCTGGTGGTAAAAATAAGCTATCCGGCTAAAAGTTCCCAGTCAATAAAACGTCTCATGATTGGATTGGGTTAGCTCATTCCCACCTCTCTAGCAAGAAGACTCCCCAAAGCGTCTTGGAAATTAACATCATTTCATGTGTTTCAGGGGGAACACTGTTCTTGGCAGATTTGTACCTCTCCTCCAAGTGGAGTTGCTCCAGCTTCTCATACGCTGTGAGCCGGTATATCTGGGCTTCTCGATCTCTACCCATAGCTGTCATTGTGAGGTACATTAAAAGAAGCGCTTGAACTGTTGTCACAGATGCTTGACCTTGCTCACGGTCTAGGTGGGCTTTGGCTTCAGCCAGAAAACGTTCGGTCAGATTCTGGCCTGTCATGATGCCAAATTGTTTTGCTCGTTCCACAATCAGCTAAAATCTCTTAGTTTGAGTTGCCATTATTAACATATTGCTTACACATCTCTTGGCACAAATTGCGTTTACTAGTAACGCAGAGCACCATTGCGCGTTTGACGCATCATCCGTTTTCATCTCACCGACAAACGTGACCCTGTCGAGCACAGGGAATATATACGAGTTATCCCATGTGAAGAAGTCTGTAATAAGCTCTGATATGATTCCATCGCCGGCTATCGCAGTCCATGGTTTGGCCTGGACTTGGATGACGCTGGATTCGAGCGCCTTTTCGTCGAGTCGTTTCAACCTCGGATCACCAGTCCATGTGTTGGCTGTCGGGTTTGGCAGCAGCATCTCTGCTTGCCTTATGGACTCGAGAACATTGAGAGGTTGGTTTGAAGCTCTGAGTCGGTTGAAGATTTCCTGGGCTTCGCGATCGGGTTTCTTCTGGATGGCATCGAACAGCTCTCGATATTGCTGGTTCTCGAGGATCAAAGAGTCGTATTTCTTCTTTACGGCGACTGGAACTGGTGGAGGCTCGTACGAACAGGCTTCACTCTTGAAGGAACATCGACTGCAGGTGGGTTTCCTGCCATCACACTGCAAAGGGGTCCTTGTCAGCGTCTTCAATCGCATGGCTCTAGAAGCATCGTTGTCTTACTTTCGCTTTCTTGCGGCGGCAACCTTCGCAGGCGACAGCTACAAGGACCCTCTTCCTTGATCTGTAGGACGACGATGAAGGCTCATTTGGAGGGCTGCGGCTTTCCGACCCGGTAGGGTTGATAGAGCCTGGCACTGTTTGGGCTGGCAGAAGAGGAACCAGTCTTTTTGACTCCCAAGGTTCCATTGCCGATGACCCTTCAGTTTCAGCAAACCACGTAGTATTGGCGATGCATGGTAATGGATTTAGAGGGATGGAAAGGCTTCAAAATCGTAAAATTAAGCCCCTGTGTTGGTAGTAATGTGACAAAATAAATGGACTTTGGTCTTTTTTTTGGCTGTAGCCAATCATTTGTAACGGAGCACTCCCGGCAATGACATTGGTGAGAAATCGAGGAAAGGAGAGAAGACAAAAAAAAGAAAACGTCATTCTGACGTCAGTTGAGAGGCTTCAGGAAAGCTTAGACGGTTTCTTACCGTAAATGTCACATCTTTTAATCTCCAGCAAATGCTAGGTTTCTCTTGAAGCTAGGAAATGACATTAAGATGTTTCAAGCTGTACTGTATTCATTATGGTAAGAGTTACATAAATACTTGGCCTTGATCTTCTTCGTTGAGCCCACATAAGAATGTCACTTTCCTCGGTGACGCTCCGCCATTTCTACGCCACGAACCCTCATCTGCTTTACCAAGACCGTCGTCGTGATTTAACTATGGGTCATGTCGCCAAAGAGTTGATCTGCATCTCATACTCATGCCAAAAAGTCCTCCCTCATCCATTGCAAGGCTACGTAATGGGGCACCACCACTGTCGAATCGGCACTCAACACTCAACGAAACGGAATGCTGATGGCGTCACTTGAAAAAGAAGCGCGGGCAAGGCCTTAACTTTTCTAGAACCTCATGGCCCCAAATAGTGCAAAGGAGACTCTCTTTAGCTGAATTTTGCCGAGTCGCTTGCCATGCGTTAGTGAATTTGACAACAATTTTGGATCCCGTTGAAAAAGATCTTCAGGTGGAAGCTCGAAGTCCAGATGATGAGTATAACTGCCGATGTTTGGGATCCTTTTGCAAAGTGATATTCCATGTGACAGGTCGTATACCAATAGGATGTCATCAACAAATTTGACAGCCTGGCTTTATTGGCCCTCACTGGCAGCTGATGGCCTGTCATTTCATCATTAGCTTAGGGTTGTTGTCAAGGATATGATGGATCGATATTTTGGTTGTCATCGGCACGTCTCGTCTAGGGTCGTGCGCATCTCGATCCACTCAAATCAAATCCAGCAAGTTGGCTGAGCCTCCTTCTAATGTCATTAGATGCGCGTACGCCATAGCCGGAAGCCGCATTATCTCATTTCCTGAAGGTGCTATTTTTTGTCCCTCGCCTTGTCTGTTGTGTCACGTACGTATTGTACAGTATTCAAGCTCGCGGGTTGGTGGGTTGCAAATCGGAACCTCGCCGAAGATTGGGCAGTTGCTCCAAAGGGAAATTAAATGGCTACTAGTTGCGAATCCATTTCGTAGATTCTTATTCTTATGTTTATCGAAGGCCAAGGCATGAACATAATACTATGAGGAATTTATAATATTTTGGAACCTTGTGTCTGTGTATTACACGTCTCAAGACAATTCTTGTAGGTCATCAGAGTTGTCGGCAGAGATAGTCAATGAGTCATGATATTTGCTCGAGATGTCAGCTGTTGTTGCTTGCCGAGTTTCAGCCTACGATATTTATCATCCAATTATTGCTCGTTTTTCGAAACATGAAGCGCCATTTGTTAGAGACCCCTGGAGCCCCCAGAAAAGATTTCCTGATGCCGTGCAATCTGAAAACCTCTTCTTGCATTCCAAACTATCGAGAGAGCCAGTCATCATGCTTGGTAGAACTCTTGTGTTACTAGTCTCGGCGGGGCTGAGTACTTTACTCGCCGCTCTATTCCTCTACCTTCGTCGTATCAACGGCCTTCTCAAAAAGACGCCAGACGAGGTTGGGCAGCTATTAGGCAAACGATGGACCCCGGAGCTTCTCAGTGAAACCTATGAAAGACTCGAAAAATGCCCTATCGACTATAAAGACAGTTTGCCTCCCAAGCTGGACAGAAGATACATTGTCACAGGAGGAAATGGTAGGTCGCACATCGTACATATATAATATGCCCAAACAGCGCTGATTTGCCAGGTCTCGTTGGTGGTTACATCGTTCTTCAATTGCTGGCTCGTGGAACACCACCTAAAAGCATTCGTGTTGTCGATTTTCGACAGACTGAACGAGATGACATGCGAAAGGGCTTGGCCACTGAAGTCGACTATGTACAAACGGATATCACCTCCAAGGCCTCCGTTGACAACGCTTTCGGCAAACCATGGGACAAATCAGTAGCGTCTCTGCCGCTCACCGTCTTCCATACCGCTGCTGTCATCGTACCCTCAGCCAGATCTAAGTATCTTTACAAACTCCCTGAAGCAGTTAATGTACAAGGAACCAAGAATGTTCTGGTCGCTGCTCGTGCAGCTGGCGCCGATATCTTCAGCTCAACTTCCTCGGCTTCGATTTGTCTTCGACCCGTAGAGGCTTTTGTTGCGCCTTGGGCAGAGCCACGACATTATTGGCAAGTAATGGATACGCAGGACTTCGATAAACCACTACGACAGCATGAAGGTTACTTTAACAATTACGCTGTTTCGAAGGCTATTGCAGAAAGACTTGTATGCGCTGAGAACGAGCCGTCGTTTCGCACTGGATGCATCCGACCTGCGAATGGAGTCTATGGGCATCCTATGGACAATCCTATTGGTAGTCTTCTTTCCAGAGAAGTCAATAACACGTAGGTCGCGCCATTGCACCGTTTTTTTCTGGAGACCAACTACTGACAGGTATTTAGCTGGGTCCCGCATGTTGTGCAGAACTTCGTCCATGGTGCTAATGTAGCGGTTGCGCATTTGAATCATGAAGCTGTACTTGCAAAGGGTGAGTGCTCACAAGCAGGCAAGCCATTCGTGGTCACTGACCCAGGTCCTCCAATCACTTTCGGGGACCTATATACTGCCGTTGGAGTGTTGTCTGTTCACCCATTTCGAAATGTTCTGGTACCGCCGTTGGTCATTCTACTCATGTCATACATGGTAGAGTGGCGGATCTTGCTCCCATATCGCTTCCGAGTCCTCAAGGGACTACTATCAGATGTCAAAGGTGACCTCAAGACGCTTCAACCGGGACTTTTTACTATATGCACCCATTTGGTTGCGTTTGATTCCGAGGCCAGAAAATCTGTTAACGATGGTGGACTTGGGTACAAAGGAGTTTTGACCACTCTCGACGGTGTTGTTTCTGAGATCATGGAGTGGAATCAAGCACATGTTGGCGAACAGACGGAAGGAAAGAAAAGAGTATACACAAGTTCGTTGCGACTGGCTGAAACATTGGAAGACCTTGGATCATCACTGCCTTTGTAGAGGGATAACGCTCTATTCAGGAGTAAACGGATAGGCGTCCAACAATGGCCTGGCATGTCTGGTAAAATCATGGCAGATCAGGCAGCTATAAAAGCTTTGAATGGCGAAATGGAATGCATCAGGTGATGATGGGCATTGTACCAGAGCAATATTAATTGTTCATCTAATAATGTCGTTATCTTTTGCTAAGGTCTGCACCCGGGTAGATGGCTTGAACCGTTAGTCACATCGTCAGAAATCCATCCCTATTAAATTTCCTCGTTTAATACTTGAAGCGAGGCTGGTCAGTGCCGGCAGCACGTCTATTCCTCCAGACATAGTATCCATGCATGCCGATGCAGCCAACGCTCACGAAAAGGAGCAGACCAGCATTTACCCAGTGTCCAGTAGGATAACCCTTCTTGGCCTCATTCGCCTTGTAAATCCAGACGCCGACGATTTGGCCGGGTGCTCCCATAGAGATGTTGAGGGCAATGGCCAAACCAATGGCAGCAGTCGAGTGCAAGTTGGATGAAAGCCAGCCTAGAAGAGGGGGAATACAGGCAAACGATCCGCATGCAGCAACGATGAGGCAGCCGTAACGAGGCTATGGGATATCAGTATGCATTTATTTATCCTGGATTGCGACAGACTTACACTATAGGCATCGGCGGGAAGAGTTGCAGAGGCAATGAATCCCACGGCTCCAATCAAGGAGAACACTGCAGAGTGAAGAGCGCGGCTGAAAGATATCAGTAACGGTCTCTGACGGGAATAAGAAGGGCACTCACGCATTGTATTTATCCGCTGACCATGAAACGAGCAATGTGACGACGTATGCAGCTGCGTACGGAGGTACGGTCATCAACTGGGCTCTGAGATCCGCAAACTATGGGCTGTTAGTCAATACCTAGCAGGATGAAGATCCATTACATACACCTAGACCGGCTGTGATTGAGGGTGTGAAAAGCGACAGACTTGAGAATGGCGCCGAAATGCCAAAATAGATCTATACACGATTAGCAATGGGTCGAAATGGATGCCGGAAGAAGAGCACAAACCAAGTAATGGCACCAGAGTCTCCATTCTAGCAGTGTTGACTTGGCATCCTCCCATGTCATGGACTTGCTGTCACCATGTGATCCCTGCTCGGAGAGTCGATATGCCGCAACATTCTTTTCTTCAGCAGAGAGCCAGCTAGCCGACTCGGGGAAATCTGGGAGTCCGAACCAAACAAGAGCCGATGAGACCACGGAGGGAATACCCTCAAGAATGAAGAGCCATCTCCAACCGGAAAGCCCATGCACTTGGTTCATATGTCCAACGCCGTAGGCAATGGCACCACCAAAGGCGCCGGCCAAGGTGGCTGAGGCCAAAATCGTTGCTACTCGAACGGAACGCTCTTCAGGCTTGTACCAGAAAGTCAGATAATACACCAGACCAGGGAATAATCCTAAGACTTGTTAAAATTGAACAAGATGAGGAGAGTTGTAGGTACTCACCAGCTTCAAAAACTCCCAAAAGAAATCGCAGAACTGTGACAACGGCATAACTGTGAGCAGCACCAAGGCAGACAGTGATCGTACCCCAGGCAAACATCAAGAAAGCAATCCATCTGCTCGGCTTCATCTTCTTCAGGAAGTAATTGGACGGAACTTCGAACAGCGCATATGCAATGAGGAACACCATGAGCGCAATGGTAAAGTCATAGTTGGTCATGTTGGTTTCCGAGAGAAGATCATGACCGGTTGTATGGTTGAGAACCTTGGCGTTACCGATATTGGAGCGATCTAGGTAACAGAGCAAGTAGATGCCCGCAGCCAAGGGAATGATACGCGCATCCTGTTTGCGAACAAGTTGCTTTTCGAGAGCTGGATCAACGACGGTGGTGCTCTCGAGCCGAGAGTCAAAGTTCTGTTTAGGGGGTCAGTTGGGGACGGTGTGGAGAAGCGGGAGAAGAATAGGGACAGTACCTTCTCGTCGGCCTGATCTGTGCCCATCTCAGGGTTGCTGCCAAAGTCTGTTCGCGCCGCCATTTTACGCAGACAATTCCTCAATCTCTTGATAGTCCCTTGGCAGGATGGAAGATTGAGAAAATTAGCAAAAGGCGGAGAAGGGCCAAGAAATAGAGATTTAAGCGAAGGACTGTTGCATCTCATCTCGCAGTCTCCAGTCGGAGACAAATTTACCTCCACATCAATGAAACCCACATGGTTTGCCCAAATTTGACAAGATCTGCATCGTGTTCGCGGGGTTGGTGCTGTCGGTTTCGGTGGCCGAGGCCGAACCCCATGTTTTGACGGTGCTGAAGGGCCTGAGCACGGATAATCGGCGAAGCAAGGACGAATTAGCAGGAAGACTAAAGGTTTGTATTTGAAGAAAGTAATAGGTATGCATCATTTATAAGACTAATGACTCGTTGCCCGCGAATGTGGAGAAGGTTTCAACATTTCCCCAACGCCAAGCCGGGTCTCGAGCTCGGAAGATCCTTTCGGACGTTTTCCTGGGACGGCCTTATAGGTGGAGATGAGGATGATGCGGCGCATACTCCAGTCCGTTAAGTTCCATCCTCTTGAGCGTATTTGACCTGCAGTGCCAGTTGGTAAAACAGACTTCGACTCCTTGTCCGTTGCCGTTACAATGCGAACATCCCGGTCGAACTGCCTGCCAGTCAAAGAACTCCCAACCCCAACCCCCCCGCTTAATAGCGCGGCAGATGCTCTGCCAATGACCTTGCCCGCTCAAGGGCCGAGGACCAGCGAGAAGCTCCTAATGAGTGTCACTAACTACCCAGATGGCAAGTTTGATCACAAGAGCATTGAAAAACTCGTCGTCGGCGTTTGAGAGCAGGATAACCGCGGTCCTATGTTGGTAGGGACTGAAGTCGAAAAGGGAATGCGTTGACGGCGGCCAATGGAGCCGAGAACGCGCTGGCAACCTCATCTACTTATATCGCATTCTTTTTTACCACTGATTATCAATGCAACCCCACAAACCTCTGCAGAACACAGTTCCTGTGACATACTCGACCCGGCTACATGGAACCTATGATCAGACTACGCCCAGCTAGGATCGATATCCCAGCTGGAGAAATTTGCGGGGATGGTAGAGGCTAGAGTTTGCATGGTCCAGAGGTTGTTTTGAAACGATGATGTCAGCAGTGTCGGGTCTCGTTGGTAGCTGATGGTGAAGATATTACAGAAGCAACTGCCATTAACTGAAGATTCCTTTCTCATTGTTATTTTGGCCATTTTGCCAGACAATGTTGGAAGGACTGGTGCCCTGGGCATAAAGAAAACGTAAATTTCTAAACCGCGGGTCAGAATTCCATATACCATTAAAGTTTCACGTTCAGCATATATGTGCTTAGTCGAAGATCTTGCTCAAAAACGTGTAAATTTCAGCCAGACGTAGTATACCCAAGAAGTAAAAAGCCAACAGATTCATGTCTCATGCCTTCATAATCCATCACAAACCATCAGCCAACATCGCATTGATAAGCTGAACATGTCGGTTGGCGTTGGTCTCACTCCACTCATTATCATAGTTCAGACCATACGGCCAGATATGTCCTCCACCACAGTTAATACGCGCACCAGCACCATCCCAAGACTGAAGCAAACGTGTTGCACGAGGCCAATCATTCGCCGCGCACTTTCGGTCAAAAGCAGCAGTTTGACCGATTCCAAGAGTATGCGAAATCTCATGCATAGCCGTGCGTTCCGTCATGTAAGATCTGTTGGAGCCGAAGCGAAGACTGCCGTTGTAGTTCGCATCAGCGGTTGGCACACCGGGAACGTACGAGACGCGGATGGTTTTGCTAGCGCCTGAGAAGCGGCTGTAGCGAGCTACGGCGAGACGCATGGCGTTTTCGATTCGGCCGTATGCGTCTGCCTGGTCCGCTGATGGGTTGGGAGCCTTTTCGAGGGACCAGTTGATAGCAGCAGAGGCGGTGGAGGCACAGGCCACCAGGGCGGTGATGAGAGAGAAACGCATTATGGATAGATTTGAAGTTTTGAGATCGGGATGATAAGCAAGACTTGCTAAGGCATGGTGCAGGCGGCTTTGGGAGCTCTAAATACTCTTCAGACTAGTCGACATTATCGACCTATATCAAAGCGCAACCGCATGACCTTCCAGAATGTGCATTATTCCCGCCGATCATGTCGACCCTTATCATTTCAGGGTTTCATCTACCGGCTCGTAGGCCATTTTCGTAAAACATCACGGAGTATCTCCGTCCGAAATCCTCTTCGAAACATCTATGTGACCTCCGATTGGGCAGCTTATAGGCACGCACTTCGCTAAAAAGTGTCAACCCTGTCCAAGCGCGCTGGGATACTGAAGCGGCCGAATTCGAGCCCAGTGAAACAAACCTAATTGTGAGGCTCATGAGACGAACAAGAATCTACTTCGACCGCTTTTCACCAGTGATAAATGATTCTTATGCTCATTGAACCAGTCGGGGAATTGCTTATCCCAGAGAGTCCAAAACGACCATCTTTCGAGTCCATGAAAAGCACAGAAGCTTGTTAACCCCTCTCTTCCGACTATCACTACTGCAAAAAGGAAGGTGTGATAGCTTCGCGCAACGCCGAGTGAATGCCAAGACAATAAATGCTCTGCTGACTACTCTTAGAATGCGGAATAATTGCATGAAACAGGGAGCTATGACCGCAGCTAAATAATTGGTCATTGGTGGAACAACTCCACGTTTTTCGACATATCGTGTTTCGCGTTTCGTTCTACAAAGGAAAGAAATTCGAAGAACGATACGTTAGATGGCATGGTGAATCGAACAAATACGGGTCTATTTAAGGCCATGATCAATTTCTAAAAACGAAATCATAAAAAACTCCCAAAACACTTTACGCCTAGCTAGAAAAGATTATCTATCCAACAATCTCACTACGCAACAGGACTTCTAGCGGGAAGCGGAGGTGGTGGTCCAGCAGGTGGCGTAATAAAGCTGTCGACTGCAGCGTAGGGAGACTCTGACGACCCATCATACGGTGACCTCCAGATCTCATCTTCAAGTCGTACCTCCTCATAAAGGCTCGACTTGTCATCTCCAAACTTATCATGGTGGCTCAGACTCTTGTTCTCGGGCGTAGTCCCCCCAATCGGAGTGATTATGACAGGCTCTGTCTGCGTTCCGGCCTCAGACGTTGTATATGTCCTGCTCGGTGTTGAAGCATAGCTATCTCGGTTGCTTCTCGTACCAGTTTCAAGACTTCTTCGATAGAGTTTGTATGTTGGACTGTTTGGGCTTGGGTTGTACTCAAACGCTTGACTGGACGGCCTTGAGTGGGTAGCAGCATCGCGGATCTCGAGCCCTTCTTTCTCAAGGGCGAGAACGCCATATGGATCGGGATCTTCAGGGTCAGGGATACCAAAGACCTTGCCCTCACCGGGAGCCTCGACATCGACATCACCAGGTGCTGGCTGTCCTTCCAGCTCTTCCATCAACTCCTGATCAACATCAGTTCGACCTTCAGCAGCTTTCAACGTCTCCATCAACATTTTGATCTCAGGAGGGCGTTTAGCTTTGCCAGCCAAAATGTCTGCAACCTTGATGCCCTCTTGGTCATAGAAGCGAGCATTCTCATCTGTTCGTTCGATGATGACTGTTCCATCGACTTGAACACCTGCGTAGAATCCTCTTGACTTCAAGTAGGTAAATACGGGTCTGTTCGCTTGTTTCCATTTACCATCATTCTCGAGCACTCCGCCCGCTCCGACAGGACCAGCAACAGCGCTGATTTCTCCACCGAGTGTGGCTCTTATCTTGGTGAATGCATCAAGAGCTTTGCGGTTGTTGATCACGACAACGCAGTCGTAGATATCTACTCCGACGAGGAAACCTAGACCAGCCGTGTGCAATAAGATACCAGAAGGAGGCGACCAGGAGCCATCCTCCTCGTTCCGTGCAACAAGGACTCCGGATCCTCCGGCTCCCGATACCCATAGACCAGTTCGCATGGTAGTAAATATTGCGAGGCCGACAGCGTTTTGTATCACCTTTTGTGGGATCTTCTTCAAGACACGCTGTTTCTGTTTTGGTCCGGCCTGCTCGGCATCAGCCGGCTTTTCCTCCTCAGTATAGAAACCATCCTCTGTTATCTCATCAGTATAGCTCGTATCGATTAGACGGGGTTCAAGGAAAGCTTACTGCAGAATGATCTTAAAATTCTGGCCGCTTTGTCACTCTCCTTGTCCAAAGTCGTAGGCCAAAAAGCCTCGCTACCGATACGGTTGGAGAGTCTGTTGATTGGTGCACCCAGCTTGTCAGCCCAACCCCACACTTTGTCGAAACCCTTCTTGCTTGTTGTCTTGGTAGTATCCCAAGATGGGAGTTTAGCTCTGACTTTTTGCATCTTGGGAAACTGCCTTGATGTGAATAAGCAAGATCAATGTGTATCACGGTCCCGAAAAGCCTCGTGAGCTGAGATATCGCAAGCCTTGGACTGGGTGCTATTTAAGACAGCTGCTTCAGCAGACGTTATCCCGCCCTGTTTGTCAACGTCCGGTGCCGGGCTTCCGTGAGTTCCGACAGTTGCCACAAAGTCTCACCAACCAAACAAAGACGCGGATGATCCGGCTCGCGCTGACTAACTCTTCTTCGCATTGTGTTAGAAGCCGACGCGGATTTATCGGTATCAGAAGGGCGCACGGCATTGCCGAAAACTCTAGCAGTAAAGCAAAAGATAATACTATAATCCCGAGATAGATTTATTCCTACGTATCACTATAAGGTTATCGGAGGTCGGAGGATGCTTTAGCGAGAAACTCACTTGACTAGAAATGGACAGATAAGATACACTATCGCCGCCTCTCAAATTAGAAGCTAGTAAAAGTATACCTTAACAACATCAATAAGGATTTTGCCCCACCACCCTACCTTTTCAGAGGTACAACGTAACTCATCAGACTTCTCAATTTCAAAGTCCAAAGCAGTTTGGCTCTTCTTCATTTTCATTTTTATTTTCGGGAGTCCATCGACGGCATGAAATGAGCGAAGGAATTAGAGAACGATTAGAATTGCCTAACCTCATGTAACGGAATGCTGGGTATGATATTCTTCTTATCTAGGGTAAGTTGTAGATGATGTACCTTGTCCTCCTAACATGGTTTGAAGTCCTGAGAAGGAAGGAGGGTAAGATTTAAGTCTCACAAAGAGAACCTCATTCGATCAGAAAATGTAAGACCCGAAAATGACTCCCCGAAATGCGGGGAAGATTCGTTGAAACGCGAAAACCGAGAATACAATCGTCTACTTGAACGACAATTGGCTGCTCGCCTTTCACTCCTATCACCATTTGAAACGACTCTCTACTTGTCTCTCAAATCTCAGTCCCTCTTCCCTTGTGAAGTTCGACCCAGAGAGTGCTATTGAGCTCATTCTTTCGTTCAGGTATACTTTTGTTGACCGCCAAGCTCCTGTCCACCGGGGCACCCTGATTATCGATTGATTAGCAGCCAGTTTTCACTGCATCATCATGAGTGGAGGCATGAACCAATCCAAGCGCGTTCGTGTCCGCGAGCTTTTACCAGAGATATTTCTGGGTAGATGGCAACCAGGTCGCCTGAACTCCATCACCGATGTCCCAGGCGTTCTCGTACATACTGAATCAATCCAACCCGATCAGGACGTGAATACTGGGGTCACTACGATTCTCCCTCGAGTTGACTGGTTTGAATATTCATGCCATGCAGCCATCTTCAAATTCAATGGCTGCGGAGAGATGACGGGTTCTCACTGGATTGATGAATCTGGCACGTTGACGTCGCCAGTCATTTTGACAACAAATTCATCCATTGGCGAAGCCTTCCGCGGCGTGTACGACTATGCGACTCGATATCACGCGACTGAAGATGGCGATGTGAACCTATTTTCTTTTCCTACTGTTGCAGAAACATACGATGGGTACTTAAACAAGCAAAGCCGCTTTGCAGTTACTCCAGAACATGTTGTACAGGGTATTCGCAACGCATCTGCAGATGCTGTACCTGAGGGCTGCACTGGAGGTGGTACCGGAATGATATGCCACAGATTCAAGGGGGGTACAGGTTCCAGTAGTCGTATTGTGCCTGGCTTGGACAATGAAGGAAACACAAAAGATTATACTGTCGGTGTACTTGTCCAGGCCAACTACGGACGCAAGGAAGACCTTCGTATTGGTGGCGTCTCCGTGGGTAGGATACTCGTTGAAGAGGCTCAAGCGCCATCTACATCGGCTGCACCTGGGATCCAAGGACCTCACATCGATGGCAGCATCATCATTGTCATCGCGACAGACATTCCGCTTCTCCCAGTTCAGCTTCAGAGACTTGCCAAGCGTGCTACCGTCGGGCTTTCACGTGTAGGTGGCTATGGAACCAATGGTTCAGGAGACATCTTCTTGGCCTTTTCTACAGCTGCTAAGATTCCTATGCAAAGCCTTGAAGGTGGCGAGATGGATCCTTTCAAACCTGCACCTATTGAGGTTGGGACAGTGCACAATGAAACGATTAATGGTGCGTTTGAGGCTGTTGCTGACGCGACTGAGGAGGCGATTTACAATGCTCTGTGTATGGCAAAGACTATGACTGGGTTCAAGGGACGCACGGTTGAGGCATTGGACCTACTCAAAGTTAGAGACATAGTGACTAAGCGACTATAGAGAGATACGAGATATCTCACTATCTCCAACCAACTCAAGTCAATACCAGGGGTATTCCAGGGCCACCTATCTAGAAGATATGATATATTTGCCCTCGAAAGTTTTTATCGTCACGGAACCTATTACAAGACAGAGTCTTAAGAGATTCAAAAGCCAATCGGATCTCATAATCGCTGAGCATAGGAATGTATCCTCCAGACAAACATCGATATCCATAACCACAATTTAGTAGTGTGTGTTCAACTGAAGAAATAGCTTCCGAAGTACACAATATGGGTGCGAGACTAATTGTATCGATGGGCTGCAAGGGTCAAAGATCTGGTGGTTTTGCCCAGAGAAATTGTTCGATCTCAAAGAGCGCTACATCGTTTTTAGGTAAGATCTAAGGCATTCTCTTCCTCGAAATATTGCAATTTAAACTGCAGGCGTTGACTTGAACCTTGTATGACGTTCGATGAACTTGGCGGACAAGGAGATGGATTCGTCATTTGTAATCGCTGATTCGAACTCTGGGCATCTCCATCAAGGTGGAGAGCGGCGGGTATTTGTGGAAAAACCACTAATCTGTCTTGGGCAGTTAGAAAGATGAGACGCATGGCGGTAGTTGAGAACAAGCTTTCAATACACTGGCTGTTTTATAGATTCTGTTCTTGGTCCTGAAATTCCCTCAACTCATTTTATCTGCGATCGACATTATTGTTATCCTGAATCGTTTTTCGGGCACCTCCAGTTTGCTCCTGAGTCACACGCAGGTCAAAGCGGTAAATGCCAAGTTGTGCTAAACAACTCCCGGCCCGACGATCTCTCTCATATTATATCCTCACATATACCCGTTTGAGAAGCTCACTGGGAACCAAGGCAATAGGAACCTTATCTCCTACTCCAATTAAACTGCTTATCGCTGACACCTCCGTGGTCGACATCGCAACCGAATGACACCAGTCCCAGGTGCCGAGATAGTGATCAAATGGCACACCTTGATTCGCGGAATCTCCCTTACCCCTGTCTACTAGCTGAGCGCTAGCCGGGTATACTGCATGCATAAACTAAGCATACTCTCTAGTGCAGACATAAGATCCTTGGGATCTTCCCGTATGGGCAATGTGCCCGAATCACGCGAGCTGGTTGGAAGGAGGATTAGGTCCAGGGGTATATTGCCGAGTAGGGTCAATAGAGTCACACGAGGCCTCTATTGTCGATCAATTGAGCACTATCTCGAATTCGTCCCATCATATTGCGCTATATTCTTCCTATTGCCGGATCGGCGCTATATCCTTCCTTAACCAGGGGCATCCTCCCGTCCACGGAGTCGGCGAGCGTTTCCGTATAGGAACGACTACCCCGAGCGAGATAACGGTGATGGAGATTCAATGCTGATAGCGGGGGAGGCCGATGCTCGGCACTGTTCGCTAGGAGAAAAGGAGCGGGAAGGGTTAAGGCAGGTCCAAGGTGATAAGAATTGATGACAGCATATAACCCCGCGCTGAACCCTGACGTTCGTATCCTGACAGAGAGGTTGAACCCTTGGAAATAAACAACGTTGCATGTTTATGTCTTTGTGAGCTATTTTCGTCTCCATTACTCGTGCAGAACCGAATCATTCTCAGAGTTAGATTTATGGATCCCGATACCCAACTCCAATCGCCATCCAAATAATCCAGGAGGAGCATAGTCCTACAAGGTATCTAGCCAAGATATTTCGAGGCTAAGTCCGATACAAGTCTGTCTTGGCATAGGACCTTTTGCTGATACTATTCAACCACTATCACTTTCCTTACTTGGACAGCTCGGCCGCCGTGACGATTTAGGAAGCTGAATACTCTCTATCCAACCTGAACGCTATCACGCAAGAGATGGTGTTGATTGTATGAAGGATTGGGCCTAATTGTATTATCAATCAGTAAATCTATGTTCTTGCAGATCTGTGTATAAATACACTCGACGATCACCACGATCATCGAATTTCCTATCCTCATCCTCATCAACACAGTCTCATCTCCTCTTGCATCTCCCTGATCTGTTCACCATGACTAGCATTCGTCGCATCGCCCTGGCTCTTGGAGCTCTGCTCCCCGCCGTCCTCGCTGCTCCTACTGAGAAGCGACAGGAACTCACTGCTGCCCCTGACAAGTACATCATCACCCTCAAGCCTGATGCTTCTGACTCCGCTGTCAACGCTCACTTGGACTGGGTTAGCGATGTCCACCGCCGCAGTCTCAACAAGCGTGACACTTCCGGTGTTGAGAAGACCTTCAACATCAGCACCTGGAGCGCTTACTCTGGAGAGTTCGACAAGTCTACCATTGATGAGATCAAGAAGAGCCCTGAGGTATGCCAACAACTCCGTCTTAGTCATTCAGTCACTAATATGCTATAGGTTGCCTTCGTTGAGCCTGACTACACTGTCTACCTTGACTTCATGGAGTCTTCTGAGCCTGAGCTTGCTGATCGAGCTCTGACCACTCAGTCTGGTGCCCCCTGGGGTCTCGGTACGATCTCTCACCGATCTTCCGGCTCCAGCAGCTACATCTACGATACCACCGCCGGCTCCGGCTCTTATGCCTATGTCGTTGACAGTGGTGTCCAAGTTAGCCACAGCAACTTCGGCAACCGTGCTTCTCTTGGCTTCAACGCTGTTGGTGGTGCCCACGAGGATACTCTGGGCCACGGTACCCACGTTGCCGGTACTATCGCTGGTTCCACCTATGGTGTTGCCAAGCAGGTATGTCATCTAATCAATACATTCTGAATTCAAAAACTAACTTGATAGGCCAACATCATCTCCGTCAAGGTCTTCGCTGGACGTGAGGGTTCCACCTCCACTATCCTTTCTGGTTTCAACTGGGCTGTCAACGACATCACCTCCAAGAACCGAGCTGGCCGCTCCGTTATCAACCTGTCTCTCGGTGGCCCTGCTTCTCAGACCTGGACCTCTGCTATCAACGCTGCCTACAACTCCGGTGTTCTCTCCGTTGTTGCTGCCGGTAACGGTGACTCCAACGGCCGACCTCTCCCCGTCTCTGGCCAGTCTCCTGCCAACGCCGCCAACGCCGTGACCGTTGCTGCCATCGACTCCTCTTGGCGCCCTGCTTCTTTCACCAACTACGGTGCTGGTGTCGATGTCTTCGGCCCTGGTGTCAACATTCTCTCCACCTGGATCGGCTCCAACTCTGCCACCAACACCATCAGCGGTACCTCCATGGCCTGCCCTCACGTTGCTGGTCTTGCTCTCTACCTCCAGGTCCTTGAGGGTCTCAGCTCTCCTGCCTCCGTTACCAACCGTATCAAGTCTCTTGCTACCACTGGCAAGATCTCTGGTACCCTCAGCGGCTCTCCTAACAGCATTTCCTACAACGGTAACGGTGCTTAAATGCAAGGGAATGAATCAAACTAGGAGGATACTGGGATAAAGATATATAAATAGTAAAAATTCAATACTATCTACTGATTTTTGAAATATTCTGGCCCAATCAGTATGTTTGTACATTGGAATCACCAATCGTAGAGCAAGCATAGATTTCTAAACCTTGCATGTGGGTAAGCCCGAAGAATTCATTGCTATATACGTATGACATTAGGTTTGGAAATATCAAACCATACTTCGGCCCCTCAATGCAAGGATCTTCAAAACCTTGGACCAAGTTCGGCCGGATAAATTATCCTTGGCCTGTATCATGCAACACCTAATGAAATAGTATGATAAGTCGCATACTCGTCAAGCATATAGCAACTTTAAAACCACTCATGAACGGAAAGTCTAGCCTGTCTTGAATGAGATTATCAAAACTTACATATCACCAGTTTTCGTAAGATAACATTGAGAGAAGGAAATTGATCAATTTGTGAGTAGAGGCTCTTAACTTCTGATACATATTTGGATATAGGATTGCCCTCTAATTTTCAGCCTTGGGAGCAGGAAGTCCAGCAGCACCGACAGGTGGACAAGTATGCAAGGTATAACACTCCTGAGTCTTACCAATGACACATCGGTTTCCGTCGAAAATAGTGCCTTCTCCACACTCAGGCAACTTGGTGGAAATGCAAAGTCCACCACTGGGAGTAAGACCGCGAGGGCAACGGGGCGGGTCCACAGAGACACACTTACCGCCCTTTCGAGTGGTTCCGGTAGGGCAAGCAGGTGGCTTGATCGAGACACAGATATCATCTCTGAGTTCGGTACCAGTAGGACATTTTGGCTTGGTAGTAGAGTCACAAGTCTCAGTCTCTGAGTTATACTTCATTCCAGGAGCACAACCTGGATTCTTCTCTGAAGTACACTTGCTTCCGTTCCAGCTTGTTCCAGGCTCGCAGCGGGGAGGGTCCTTGGATACACAGCTGGTACCATCAAAGACCAGACCTGGGCGACACTTGGGGTCGGTATGATCGACGCAAACTCCACCATCGAAAGATTTTCCGGGGCCACAGATAGGTCGCGTGCTAGAAACACAGTTGGTGCCGTCAAAGTGCATACCCTTCTCACAGTTTGGGACGTCTTTCTCAGAGACGCAAGTGGATCCGTTGAAGATGAAGCCGGGCTTGCACGAAGGGCGATCAGTGGAAACACAGTTCACACCGTTGAAGGAGCTTCCAGTTGGGCACTCTGGTGTCACAGGAGAAGTGCAGTCGTTCTCGTGGCGGTCGGTGCCAGGCTCGCAGACAGGAAGATCAGGATATTTGCAGTACTTTCCAACCAGTGTTGAACCTGAGGGGCACTGGGGACGTTGTTCTAAGATGCAGTGATCTCCTACCAGTGTCTGGCCGGGGCCACATTGGGGGGGAGTACTAGAGATACATCTCTTGCCGCTGAGGATTGATCCGGGAGGGCAAGACGCACGCTCCTCGAGGACACACTTCTCTCCATTGAAGACGGCACCAGGCTTGCAGCGGGGATTTTCCGAGATGATACACTTTCCATTGGTGTACGTGCCTGATCGACATTGCGGGACAGATTGAACAACGCAGACCTTGCCGTTCCACTTTCCACCAGTAGGGCAGCTGGGTTCCTCCTTGGGGCTAATCCAGCAGCGACCCTTGTCATAGTGGGTTCCGGGAGGGCAATCGTCTTCATGTTCAGCTCCCATGAAGCAAGTCTCTCCGTTGTACTCAAAGTTCTTGTAACAGCAAGCAGACTTTCCACTGGTCTTGTCGGAAGACATGAACGTTCCGGTAGGGCAGGTAGCCTTGCTCTCAGAAGAACAGACTCTTCCTTCAAGGTTAAAGCCAGGGGGGCAAGAAGGCTTGTCCTCACAGACCTTGCCGTTGAAGAAGCCAGGCTCACAAGACGGGGGCTTCTCAGATACACAAGCAGAGCCATCAAAGTTGGAGCCAGGAGGACACTTGGGCTTTGACTCATGAGCGCAAACTCCCTTCTTGATGGAGTAACCAGGAGGACATGATGGTGGAGAGCTTCCAATACAGTTGCCATCAGACAATTTCGTGTTTGGGGGGCATGAAGGAGGCTTGGAGCCGACACAGCTCCCGTCTTCAAACTTGAGGGGAGAGGGACATTGGGGCGGGGAACTTGAGGTACAAAGACGGTTCTTGAGCGTAAACCCTGGAGGACATCCGGCTTCTTTCAGAGAGACACAGTTGCCGCCCTCATATTTGAAGCCAGGGCCGCATCCAGGTTCAAGCTCAGATTCACAGGCCTCGCCGTTGAATTTGCTTCCAGGAGGACAACTTGGTGCAGAGCCAATGCAGTTTCGGCCATTGTAAATAAGACCGTCGGGGCACTTTGGTGGCTTCTCGCTAATGCAGTTGTTGCCCTCAAGACGAGTACCCTCAGGGCAAACTGAAGATTCAGGGAAGACACAGCCAGTGCCGTCGTTGACAGTTCCGATGGGACAGCAGCGACTGTTGCCAGCAGAGTCCTGGGCAGGGACAATCTCGCTCAGGTCGATAGACCGAGCTGGGCGAGTTTTCTGGAGGTCGAGCCCGGTGCCATTGTTACCGAGCATAGAAGGCAGCCCGGGTTGCTGGACCATGAGACGAGCATCGAATGGAACATCCTTTGCTGCACCACTCAGTGCAAGAGTAGAGAGCGTAAGGATAGTTTTCCAAGATTCATGCATAGTTGGGGAACAAATGAACAAGTGAAGTGAATGGGATGAGGTGATAGATGGCTGGGTATCTGGGCTGCGAATGAAGTGTCTTTTATGGACGCATCTTGATGGTTTCCCTTCGTCACGCTCAGTCTCCCTTACTCTTCACCTGAGCCTTTTTTCCTTGTCAACAACAATATTGCCTCGGCACCGTGATATCTCAGCTCAGCAGCGCCACTACTGTCAATCATTGATGATTCTGGACTGTAGACGTACGCATTTCCTGGATTGGAATTCCGCTTCCCAGTTGTTTTGAACTAGGTCAGCTTTCGGCTGGCACGGCCTCGTTGTCCATTTTGAGCAGAGATCGTCTCAACAACTCCATTCTTAGGATGCGGGGATGGAACTATTGGGCCTCGAATTGCCTGCCGAGTTGGTGGATATGTTGGCATAGAGTTTCAAATAAGACATTGAGCTCGGGTGAGGCTCCAATAAGATGTCCTTGTTTTGTCGCAGGCTGGTTTCTTGGCGCTCTACTGGCTCGGTTCCCCCAACTAGCTTGGGAGCTGTCAGATTTCTGTTTTCAAGAAAAGGCCTCAAGCCACTTACGAGCCCGCTCAGACTTGAAGGAGACGTTATGATGCTCTGTCTATAAGCATAGACATGTGAACCGGGGAGTCGGGCTCTAAATCGCTAGCTCTACCAGGCAGTGCCACCTCACTTTCCCAGATGTTCACCTCAAGTGGCATTTCGATGTCACCAAAATCTTCTCAATGAGATTTTTCGCTCTCATTGTATTATCACCGAGAGTTCTTTGGGTAAAGATATGCATTTCTTCAAGGCATGTATCGCCTCAGCCGCCCTACTCCAACGATCACCAACCGTTCCGTGCACGAATGTTACCTCAGCCAATCTTATTGTGACCTTGGAATATGATAGCTCATGGTGTTTCTTCAGCTTGGACCTTGAAATGATCGACAGCCGCTTGGAACCGCGCCATCGGTCCTACCGAGCAATGGGATCGACCTGAGACATGCAGATCGCTATACCCCATTTGAAGAAATTACCGTTTTCTCTCAGGATAATTTCTTGAAAACGATCTTCACCGACTCTCTGCCCGTCCCGTTCCGTCCTTTAGTCGCTCCCTTTGAGGCCCCTTGCATCTACCTATTGGCTTATTTGCATGAGCGTATTCTCCGCTACGCCACGGACGCCTATCGCCCATTATTATCCTAATGGAGACTAAATATCGTCGCATTTGACGATCGTCAGAATTATAGTTGGCATAGCACCCAATGACCTTGGTGAATGGAAGAGAAACTGAGAAAAACATCAAATTCTCTCGTCATCATTGCGGATCTTGCAGGCAATTCAACATACGGGGCAGGAATGATGATATCATCTCACGGTGTTCGAAGGAAGTGACAGGTCGGCAGATGATGCAGATCAGAATGGCTGGCCGCTGTTAGACGAATTGAGTTCAACCTACCTTGCATTATCTTTTTCGACGTAGGATCACCAGTCAGCTTTGCAACTTTACCTCGGCAGTAAGAGCGATACAATGAAGAAGGTAGACAGGAACCCAGGTCCTATTCAAAGTTTTACACAAAAATGGCATAATTCAGAAGATATTCCTAAAGTCTCATAGATACAACTCTTCAAGACATCTTGACGATAGCTTTGGCATAGGGCTAGTTTCATATCTACGTAATTTATCCCTGGCCATATATGCAGCTAGCTGCGGCGGTTGAGGCTGGTCATATCTGATGCTGTAAATCCCTACTTAAAGTTATTATGTCTCAGGCGCGTTACCGTTGACACGGGTTCCCATTGGCTCATTTGTGTTGAGTAGCCAAGACCTTCAGCAAGCCACATTCAACCCTGATATTCCTAGTCTGGACTTCCTGGGACAGTAGTCCACGTTGAGGTTGTAAGACATCGGTAAGCACATGGAAAGTACGATGAGATGTCTGAGCAAAGAAGACTGATTGGTCCTCAGCTGACGATATGCCGTGGTAGCATGGCGACGATCAGTTGTCATCCTCGATGGTGATTGAAGTGACGACCCTTCAGTAGGAGTATTCGGTTGTTGGGTTCACTTCAAGTATAAAATACGGACTGAAAGGCACCCAATTCATAAAATCACTCTCATCTCAACTTCAACTACTCCAGAACTTTCAGCATATTTCTGTGCTACGCAACTCTCAAAGCTCAAGATGGTTTACTACGCCCTTCTCAAATACGTATGTCACATTCAGAATCATATCCTTTGCATCAAAATAGCCTCAGCATCCTAACTCGACTATATAGGATATCTCCGAGCCTCACTATCGGTACCTTCTCGCTGCTCCCAATGCCGAAACCATTGACGAGTGGTGGCGTGAGGCCTCTTCCAAGGATGCTGAGCACGTAAAGCGTCTTGCTCCTGACTACTACTCCTGGGGCAGCGGTGCTCAGGCGTACCAACTTGGACCTTCTTTTGACAAGAAGATTATGTACACTCTTCTGAACGATCGTGATGCTCGAATTATGTCTACTTTCAACCAACCTGAAAGAACTGACGTTATCAGTGGTGGATCGTAAGCCTCCCCTTCCTGTTCCGAGATACAACTTGAGCTAATGGGGCAAATAAACAGCTACTACATTCGTTCTAAGTCTAACCCAAACATGTACTGGATGGCTAAGGACGGTCAGATCTGGGCCACCACCCAGGGACGTACCCGTTTCATTTTCCGCATTGATGCCGAAGATGACAAGAACAGCACTGTCCTTATCGGCAAGGACTATATCTCTATCACTGCGGTTGGTGAGAACAACCAGAAGTATGTCAGTGTTAGTGATAACGGCGAGCTCGTCCTCGGGGGCCACAGCTGCCGCATGTACTATAACGACCTCAAGAAGAACTTCCTTGCTCAGGGAGAGACTGGCCACTCTGGTAGTGCCTTGATCACCAAGACTGAGGGACATGGTGAGGAGTGGGAGCTTGTCAAATAAATTAAGGCTTAGTCTTCTTAACTGGATTGGTACCAGAAGGCAACGACGGAGGAAGGGTGTCGAGATTTATGAGCTGATTCCATCTGTACCATATCAAGACACCAAACACTATCATTCAATATGACTCGACGATGAATTATATCCAAGCTGGTCCCTGTATGAACTCGAAGACTGCTATGCCATGACTTGAACTTGCTCGTTCTTACCCAGACTGCTTTTTCGCCTAAGCATCTAAAGTTGTCCCCCTCAAATCAGTGCATGTTGCACCAAACCTGATTGGCGAATGAGCGTAGCACTTGTAGTGAGCGCTAATGCGGATACTGTACAGTAACACCCATATGACCAGTTTCATTGGCTAGAAGCCATAAACCCCCCATTGATCGGCATGGTTACTGTACAGTAACTTCGTCTCCGGCTTCCGGATACCCAGAATATCTCGGCCAAGGCATCCATTAAATACTGCGACTTCGCTACCTGCGCATTTAGTCTCGAAATCTTCTCTCTTTCTTGCTCTATATACTGGCCAGCATTCCCTATCACATACTTCTACAACATTTCCCATCACCTCCAAATATAGCCAGAATGTCCATCCCCCGATCAGAGCTCAAGTTTCGCGCCCCGCCTTCAATGCAGTTGAGCGATGGGTCCGCCAACTCTAAAACATCTCCCCCACAACCAGATCACTCGAGCAAGAAATCTTTGGACCGAGCAAGAGCACGTTTCACAGTCACTGGCAATGCCATTGTCACTGGAGGCGCTGGAGATATTGGCTCCGTAGCCTGTAGAGCCCTTCTTGAACATGGGCTTCAAGGGCTTGCCATCTTTGACTTACACCCTGATGCTGGCCAGAAGACAGTCAGCAGTCTTCAAGCCGACTTTCCTGAGGCCAAAATCACATTCGCCAAGGTTGATGTGACAGACCCTGAATCTGTTACTGCGGCCGTAGCAAGTGCTGAGGAAACAGTTGGGCCCATCAACATTTGTCTCTGTTTCGCGGGTATCGCTATGGCTGTACATGCTCTGGACATCACTCCACACCAGTGGAAAACTATGTTTGATGTCAACACCACCGGGGCCTTTCTCGTTGCACAGGCTGTTGCAAAGTCCATCGCAAGCCGGGGAACTGGTGGAAGTATCATTCTGATGGCGAGCATCTCAGCTCACATAGTCAACTTTCCCCAGCCTCAAGTTCACTACAATGCTGCAAAGGCTGCTATCATTTCTATGAAGAGTTCGCTCGCTGCAGAGTGGGCGACCCATGGTATTCGTGTCAATAGTATCAGCCCTGGGTATATGGATACCATCCTCAACGAAGGTGACGGTTTGGCAGAGCATAGAGCTATTTGGGCAAAGAGAAATCCTTATGGCCGTATGGGACAGCCAGAGGAACTCACAGGTGCAGTTATCTTGCTGGCTAGCAAAGCAGGAAGCTATATCACTGGTGCAGACATCCTCGTAGATGGTGGAATTAGCGTCTTCTAGTTAGATATCTGAGGACAGTTTTACTCAAGGTAGTATAATTCACAGTCTCTTTTTTGCTTCACCTAAATCGAGAACCATACATGTTGATCCCGTTTTTCTCTGGGCCAGCATGCCATCCACGTTCAAGTCCTGAGTGGGCTTGCCTTGATGCCACTGTAAGGGAAATATTATTTCCAGTTCCAGACCGCCATGCTCCTGAGGGTTTGAAAATGATGTTGTTATAGGTGTTTTACCTGAGAGCAGAAACTGCAGTTGATTCATCCCTGCCCGAACTTGGTGCGGTCGACTTTTCCGTAATCTTTGCAGCTCCTTGTCTGCACTACACAGTTGGATGGATAACTGTACAGTAAACCATATCGTTAAGGGGGGACTACTGTACAGTAACACTCGTCGCCTGGAAACTGATAGGCCAGGCCAGTGCATGGTGACTCCACGAATTTCAAGAACTGTACAGTCCATGCATTAGCGTCTCACTCTCGCGTCACTATTATCTTGTCCCCCAATCCCTAGCCAGTTGGCGTGAGTTGTTTTCAAGTACTCAAGGTCGACTATATAGAGGGCTCTCATCTCTATCCAACATAATTTCCATATCACTCTGCATCCCTCAATTTCACCAACTCCAACACGATTTCACCATGGGCAACATCACTTGGCTTGACCTACTCCAGAAGCATGGTATTTCTAACCGTCGCTTTCTCCATCTCCAGTGTTGACATTATTCAGTCAAGATCGATATCGATTGCATGGATCCAGCAGAGGCCACGCGATTCATGCCGTTCAAACCATATGACCAAACAAGCAACCAACGCTTGGTTTATGAGCAAATGATCTCTCCTGAGAACCGGGAACTGTTTCTCAAAACAGTCAAAGAAGGCAAAGATGAAGGGTGGGAGATTATCCTTGATCGTATGGTAAGTCTCATCATTCTCTGGTCCTGAACAGCTATTCAAGGTAGAATTCACAGAGTGCTCTCCTTTGCGCCAAAAACATCGATAATATCCAAGGACGTGTCCTACTTCAGACCTCAGCATTTCACGCATATGACACTGAAAAGATCGTGGCTCAGGCTCGATCTTACGCACGTGAGTTTGAGAAGGTCGGAATTTCGAAGGATCGTATCTGTATCAAGATTCCATGCACAGGTCCCGCACTCAACGCAAGCCCCATTCTTCTCAAAGAAGGAATTCGCACTCTAGGAACTTCTCTATTCTCTGTCGCTCAAGCCATAGCCGCTAGTCAGGCAGAAGCGCTCTCCATCAGTCCTTACTACAACTGTGAGATCAAGTCCAGATTGTCTAGTTCTTCAAGTTTCTGACCGCCTTATTAGTTCCTTGGTGCCACGCCGATCGAAAGCAGTGGCCTAATGTCGAAGATCCAGCTCTTGAGCATCCTATGTCCCCGAGGATTGTCCAAATTGTGCAAGTCTACAAGCGCCTTCGTGAAGAGACGGGCAAGGTACAACCTTTACTCAAACCCGCAAGGCAAGTAACATGTTACAAAAGTTATGAAGATCGCGAACCGGTTTCCGCTGACATTATTAATCAGCTTCATTTCAGCCCGGGAAGCTATGGCCATGGCTGAACTTGGATGCGATCATGTCACTATCCCAGAGGATATCCTCTTCCAGCTGTCTCTCCTAGATGCAGAATCGAACCCGCCACCAGGGGGTTATTCTCAGATTCAGGTCGGTATTCCATCGCAGCGAGTCGCACATTTGTCGCAAAATGATCCCCTCGCGGGCCCCGACTGGGAAGGTGTGTCTCCGACTGATGTGGATTATTTGGCTGATAATGGAGCGGCTTTGACCAAGGTTATCGCTTCTGATCCCATTACAGAGAAGGGGCTCCACGAAGCTCTTGAGGCATTTAAAGCAAGCGAGTTACAGAGCCGGGATGCGATTGAAGAAGTTCTAAAACAATTTTAAGGTCCGAATTTTCCTGTTGGAGAGTATCGCTGAAAGAGAATCGTCTAAATAAAACTCTGCATCTCATTTTCTCCTGTTCCATCTTGCATGAAAGCTGAACTCTCGTCTGTAAATGGATCTCCCATCCAAATCAATCTCGAACCCAAAGTTCTCTGCGTCCATATATTATTCGCCTGCATCGGATTATCGAAGTAAGAATGATCCACTCCAGGTAGATTTATACCAGAGAAAGACGGCTCGGCTATTACATCCGGGCATGTACCGAAGTTCGTTTGAGGTTCTTGATTTGCAGTAAGAGGTAACAAGGTAGGAGTGTTTCCCAAACTGCTTTGCATACTGTCCGGGGTGAGGTTGACCTGTGTTTGTGGGACAGCGGGTGCGTAGGATGGCAGAGGCGTTTCGCGTGTCGTCTGCGGTGTTTGTGTGTATGCCTCTGCCCAGTTGTCTCCAAATCCTGCGGGAAATGTTCCAAAGACTTGATCCTTCGTCTGCGCTAGTTGAGTCATGGCTTGGGTAACAGGCTTGACTTGAGCCAGAGGCCCTCCAACTTGGGCACGCAGAACATTGACCTCCGAGACAAGCTGGCGGTTCTGATCGATAAGGTCCTTCATATCTCTAGCAGCCGCGAGACATAGCTCACGCTGCTGTCGAACATGCTCTATGCTCTTGTTGACAATGAGTACCTTGGAGAGGCGTCGTGCGTTAGCAAGACCAGGGAGCAGGCGTGCCAGTGTCTGTCAGATGCGACGATACCAGGTCAGTCTTTGGGCTTTAAAAAAGTTTATTATAGTCATTAGCCATACCAAAAAGTCTTCTTTTAGCTCCCCGCGGCGCTTTTTCTCAATAGCCAAGTTCCTTGCGGTGACATCAGGTGGAAGAGGCCGGGTTCGGCCTTTCCGCTTGGGGCGTGCTTTGTTTACCTCAGAATCAGCCATAATCCACTTGTGTTCTTGCCGAAAAAGAGTGAGAAAACAAAAAAGAATGGTTAAATAGCTTGAGTTGTCGTAGTTACCGTGAGTGATATTGCAAACGAAGTATCTGTCTGACATTGCATCACTGAGCTCCGCCACGGACGCAGAGAGTCAGTCGACTCGCGCCACGCCGATGTTCGGCGATTTCATTGGTCTAAGAAGTTTTAAGGGTGGCCTACTGTACAGTAACTGCATGAGAACAGAGGTAAAACTTTGTGTACAATAATGCTGGCCGATCTCGCAATGTGCTGCTAACTTAAATATTTATTAAATACCTATTAAATACCTACCTTAGCTTTAGATGATATTGTTGGGCAACCTTATAGAATATCTCCCGGGAAATAGATCAAGGTTTGACCTCTGCAAGTCATTAAATAACCCTATGCGATATCTTTGTAAGAGGGATCAAAATCATACAGCTATAATAACATTTATACGCTATTAAAATATCGAGAACGAGTAACACCATATATTTAATATCCATCTCCAGGGAGATATTGTATAAAGTTATTCAACAACTCTTAATCGTTCAATATTCAATCATCATCAAGATCAGCAAGGAAGTCTGCAGAAGGCACAAAAAAGGTCGACCCCGTAACCGCCTTCGAATAGTCAAGAATTCGATCATGCATCCCAGGCGGAATACCAACAAACATGCGCTCCAACATCTTCTCTATCACCCAGAGCTTCTTCGAATAACCAATAAAATACGTGCCAAACTCTCCCTGGGCCGGAGATCCGAAGGGCATGTTATCTCGTAGAATATCATGCTCGCTTCCTCCTTCGTCTTCAATCGTGGCAAGACTCTTGTGAGATTGCTGGTGTCCTTCATCCGCATCATCTAGCTCGATGTTGTCGAGTTTTGTGCGCCCGATGATGGCTTCCTGCTGCTCAGTCTTGAGAGTCTTCCAGGCTTTCAGATCGTGAAGATATTTCTGCACGACAACGTAGCTGCCTCCGACACCAGCAGAGTCGTCTTGCGCAGTGACGAGTACAGCATCCTTCACGTCGGGGCCAACAGGATTGGCGGTTCCGTCAACGAAACCAAGCACGTCGCGTGTGTCGAAATACCTGAAGCCGACTGTCTCATCTTCTACCTTGACAGCATCGCCGAGTCTATCCATGAGCTGTCTCTCAAACTCAAAGGCCATGTCTCTTCTCTCAGAGCGAATGTGGAAGAAGATATCGCCTGGCGTTGATACAGCGGTATGCTTCGATCCCTTGAACTCTTTGAAAGGATGCAACTCAGCAGGGCGAGGGAGCTTGGTCAGCCAGTCCCAAGCCGAGCTACCAATGCCAACAGTGCATGAGAGGTTGGCGGTTTGGTGGCGAATTGAGATATTCTTAGTGATGTCGGCAATGCTAGACAATGTCGATCGTATAGTCTGAGCGGCGTCAGGGTCGTCCGTTGCCGAGAGGACGAGGAATGTCGCTGACTGTGACAAGGGAGACTCAACAGCCTGAGGGTTCATCTTGGCACCGGATGTGACGGAGCTTGAGAATGGGCGGCTGAGACTACGAAAAGATGGGCTTGTAATTCTGAGGTATTGAATTGTTGCAATACGTGATAGAGTAGGACCCAATGGTGCCTGATACGATATGATGACTCGGCCAGAGATCATAGCTTTCCAGTCACGAATGAGGCCTCACGAATGAGTTGTGCAGAGTGCGTCGATCAACGCTAAATGGCTGGCACATAGCTGCTAAGTGCATATTGAGTGATTATTACACAAGTCACACCGCATATACGAACTTTATGCATCTTCAATAAGTGCAAGACAAACCTCTCAACCTTGTTGGGCCATGACGCAGAAGACTTGATCTTGTCTGAATGTGGTTGGACTACTTGACCAATAATGAGGGTTGTAAAATAATCAACACCAAGCGGGGTTCTTTGGATGGATGATGCTTATCGATAAGCTCGCGGTTGGAAGCCTAACAGATAAGAGTTTTATCGCGCGGCTTTGACGCCTGATTTGTTAATGCAGCATCTTCCTCCAGTCCGCCAATATCTAACCAGGAACCGAGCGCCGAACTGAACGGCTGAGACATTTCACGGCAACCAACAACTCTCGCTACTGAGGCCTCAAGACAAAGTGCTTAAATAGATGAGTGCTTGGACGTATAAATTAATTTCCCCATCCGCACGTGGTGGACTAACAAATCGTTAGCCTTTGGAACTAACGAAACCTTTAAATTGAACCTTCAGGCATACGAACGAATACTACGTCGTAGTCATTGACTCAGCTCGACATCAGCCGAAGCTACCGTCTAGCTTGGATCTAGCAAGATGAGAGCTCGATATAGATTCTGAGCTTCGTATCGTAATTATTTGAAAGCTTGGCATTTACGGGAGTTGGCCTACCCTAGAGAGTTTTGCATTGCGTCGATCTTCATGCTCAGTCAGGCCTCTCGAAACCGCCAAATTGGTCTGGACTGTTAAATGAGCTGAGAATTACGTCTTTTTGTTTTCTATAGACAAGGCGATTGCTTTGCAGCTGATGAAGCCCACAATATTACTCAAAGAATTCACATGTTGTATCAAGTTGCGAGTGTAGCATGAACTACGGATCGAATCCTACGTTAATTATACGAAGGTATTCCCGAAACCTCCCCTGGCAAGGTCTTGTAGCTACCCTGTAAGTGTCGTGTGTTCGACAACAAATCCGATACTACATGGATCTGGGAAGGTGATCCGTCAGAAGCAATCAATCTGACAGCGCAAAAGTCGCAGCCAATACCACGTTAGGAAGGCCCTGGAGATGGCGGTTTCAGTGAACCACGCAGTTAGATTGCTGGTTCGTGCGCAAGTCTAGACTCTTTCATCATCATCCGCCTTTATGCTACAGCCACATGATCTTGCGCGCCTGGGAATAACATCAAAGACTGCCGGCCTTTGACTGAATCGCTGCGTTTCATCGGCGTCGGGTCTGGCTTACGCAGCCCGATCTTGGCATTCCCCGCTGTCCAAGTTTTTGTACGCTCGAAACAAGGCGACCCGATGGTGGCCACAAGAATGAACAAAACAAAACATTCACGACCTTGGAAATGTAAGCAGTGAAAGAATGCTGAAACTTGGCTGTCAGAGGGAAATTTGGAAGCCACGATCCCCAGCTTCTAGCTCCAAGGTTCTGAAATGACCCAATATCAATTCGAGACGAATCGTGGTCTTCAAAAACGGGATGGAAATAAGGCTAGCAAGGTTCCCCCCCTAGCCCCTGGTCGTACAGGGCAGATTCGACGGTTCCAAGGCTGGCTTGGCTGGGCTGGGAGGGATCATTCTTCAAGTGCCTTGCGATCAGCAGGAACCGCCTTTTTAGCATCGGCAGAGCGAATTCTTTTGCTTCTTTTCGCCGATCCTCAATGAACCGAACGGTGAGATCAGACCTGCCAGCAAGCAAATGTTGGGGTCATCTCCACTGGCACACGAGGCGGCAGGTCGCTGCGGTGAGAAACAAAGGCTAACATTTAGAGGTCAATGATTGGGCTTTTGGTCAGGGAGAAGCGCTGTGGCGTTGTTTCGATTGAGGTCAGCACCCGACCCGCGAGTTCCGACAAAGAAGAAGAGAAAAAAAAAAAAAAAAAAAAAGACTCAAAACAACGATGGCGGTTTCAACCATCTGCCAGGCCCCCTTTCTCTGCGTTTTGGTCGTTTGATGACATTCTACTTGGCGGACAGTGGCATGTATTGTAAGTTTGGCGGAGTGTTAGCACTCGTGGACCAATGAAAAGTGCATCTGCCCCTTGCAGTAGCTGCAGTTAGCCTGTTACAGAGGGAGGCAACAAACGAGTCAAGAAACAGAGGCCAAGGTTGCAAACTTTTTTAACAAAACATTCTAGCTTAGCATGCATGCATCGGCCGAACACGTCGGCCCCCTTTTTGCATCGTTTTGAGGGAAAAAGAATTGTTGGCAATTGTTGACACACCAGGTCCAATTTCAAGGCTGGCTGGCTGATTGCTTTCAATCAATCTTGGAGATATCCTGGCCCCGGTCGGGTGATCCTTGCTTTCGGGATCACATTACGAATTTGCAACTTTAAATTATATTGGAGGCGTCGTCTGTTATGAGAGAACCAGGCCCGGGGAGGGTTAGTCTGTGCGACAAGACTGGACGACTGACCAGGTCTCCCCTAAGTCTTAGTTTAGACTTCCATCGTGAAGTGTGTGATGAGCGTCAAGGAACACAAAGCGCATCTGAGACTACTGCACTGCACATTCCGACCATCTCCAGATGGTACCTTTTGCCGCCCTCGCCTGGTGGCGTCTTTAGGCGGCTAGGCCCTGCCCAAGGATC
Organism: Fusarium concolor; assembly: GCA_013184415.1. Lineage (NCBI taxonomy): Eukaryota > Fungi > Ascomycota > Sordariomycetes > Hypocreales > Nectriaceae > Fusarium > Fusarium concolor. The sequence continues at coordinate 172,949 of JABCJY010000360.1, read as the reverse complement.
CCCGGCATGTCATCTCGTCTCTTTGATGGCTGATTACCGCGTCAAGACAAAACACACAGACTAGATCTCGGTCATGTTTTTGTAATTGCAGGAGTGAGATGAGGGGTTTCAGTGTGCCATCCCTCCCCACACTCAACACGAGAAGCCATCCGGAGATTCGGGTGTGAACTGTGACTCCCGAATCTCATTGGCTCGGGACGCTGAGGCCCATCAACGGCTTCGACCAAGCCTTTACCCCTGGTCTAGCAGCTACTGTGCCTGGCTTAGTCCCGTTTACCCCTGGATCAGTCAATCGGAGCATCATCCCTTTGAAACACAGACTCCGCTCTTTCAATCAATTCGACGTTGGCAGGGCCCAGGCTTACGCATCGGGTTCATTTTTCACATGGCACCACACACACTACTGTAGCTCACTGTTGATCTTTGTCCAATGGCGGTCATTGCTCTGAATCATTGCTGTACAACTATAATATAACCTTGATTCCGCCCCCCATCTTCCATTTCCTTTCCTCTTCAGACTCATCAGTCTTGTCACTCATTCCAGACCGAAGCACTCATTCATCCTTGAAGGATACATTTCTAACATTCTCTCACTCATTTAACACTTTCTTTTTAAGCAACTCGAATTTTTAACCCAAGTCCCGGTGACGTTAACCAACAACAACTCTCAACAACAAGATGCATTTCTCAAGCTTCCTCGCTACCGCCATGGCCGCCGGTGCCATGGCCGCTCCCCACTACGGTGGCAACTGGCAACAAGGCAACAAGCACTACAAGGTCGTTACTGAGTGGGAGTACGTCACTCAGTACGTTACCGCTGGCCAACAGGCCCCCAAGGCCACCTACGTCGCTCCCCAGCCCCAGCAACCTGAGCCCGAGCAGCCTCAGCAGCCCGCTCCCGTCTACGCCGAGCCTACCACCGTCGTCAAGGTTGTGAAGAAGCCCAAGAAGACCAATGCTCCTAAGCCCGTCTACAAGCCCGTTGAGCAGCCCGAGTACGAGGAGCCCGAGCAGGAGAAGCCTAAGAAGGAAGAGCCCAAGAAGGAAGAGCCCAAGAAGGAGGAGCCCAGCAGCGACTCCGGATCTTCCGGCCTCTCCGCTGATCAGCAAAAGGCCGTCGACCTCCACAACGAGGCCCGTAAGGCTGTTGGTAACGAACCCCTCTCTTGGGACGCTTCTCTCGCCTCCGGTGCCCAGGAGTGGGCCGACCACCTTGCTCAGCTTGGCAGCCTCCAGCACTCCCAGGGTGAGGACGGTGAGAACCTCTACATGGGCTCCGGCGACAACCCCTACGCCGCTGCTGTTGAGGCTTTCCTGTCTGAGAAGAGCCAGTACAACGGCGAGACTATCTCCGGCTCCAACTACCAGAGCTTCGGTCACTACACTCAGTGCGTCTGGAAGTCCACCACCAAGGTCGGTATGGCTGTTGCCAAGGACAGCTCCGGCATGTCCTGGGTCGTCGCCCGCTACCAGAAGCCTGGTAACATGTAAGTTCTCATAATTCTGTATCTTTGACGTAACAATTGCTAATAATGCCATAGGATCGGTGACAAGCCCTACTAAATGTCTTAACCGACATGGACGGATGCTTCGGTTCGAGATAGCCAGTCGATGTGTATCTTTTCCACAAGTTATGAGAGCGACTCACCAGGGCTATGAACTCACAATTCCCTTCGTTAAATAAACACCAATCACATCTTATGTGAAAAGCTTGATGTTTACATGTACATATTTGTCTTCACGCAATTACGAACTTTTGCATTCACATACATTATATTCTGTGCCTCAGTGATGTTGCTATTGTGTGATGAGTTGTTAGACCGAGACCTTGTGCCTCCCCAACCTGAGCAGACGAACACTTCAGCTCAACACGTACGGGTCAGATGCCCGATTAGCGTAGGTAGCTCATCTTAAATCTATTCTAAGAACATTTACTCCAGTTGTGGCGTAAGCATGGACAAACCGATTTGAAGGCACGTGCAATCCAGACTGGATCTTGCGTCGGTTTGGCTTGGTGTTTATCTGCCAAGGACAAGCTTCCAATAGTCTCATACTAATGTTCATTCTTTCATCTTACTTAGCATGCATGAAACGTTTTGCTACAATTTTAAGCTGTGTATAATTTTATTTCTCGCTAATGTCGGTCAAAGCGGAAGTTCGACCCAACCTGTTCAACATCAACTTGGTCCATACAGCATGAGACATTTGCTTTGAAAATATCCCAAGACGATATTGCAAATGTTTAAACTCTAAATCGACGATAATATGTATTCCTGCTATCATGCTTACCTTGTTTGCACCAAAAAAGACTAGCTAGAGCCAGTTTTAATTTCAAACAATCATACACTATCCAACTCATATTCTGAAGCCTCAAGATACATGCACACTTCTTTCAGTTCATCCTCATCCAGTAACCAATTTCCCGGGCACTATTTGTAAGCTGAATGTGAATAGATGTACCCTGTTGGGCATTGATCCTCTCAATATTGGTTGATCTCCTGCAAAAGCCTTGAGTGAGATTAGTGATGTGAGAGGAATACAGCGACCATTTGTCTCACTGCTAGACGTCACTATGTGACTACATAACTTTTAGATATAGAAACTGGATGAAAAGGGGAGTACACGGTTTCAGAGACAGTATCATGTGCAACATTGAGTCACAAGTGAGATCTATATCACATGGCAAATGAGAGTCAAAGGTTTCATCAAATCATGGCATAATCATTAAAACTTTTTGGGCATCTGCCCTTTATGTCTATCTGAGGTGTGCCTTTCTAGGACGGTATCATAAACCTCCGTCTAACCTAGCACCGTCCCAAGTCATTAACCGATCATCATCGTCAAAATCCGCTTCGCTCTATTTTCCCTAAACAAGTGGAGAGGTAACGCCGTCGATATCCCTTAGTTGACATACTTGGAGATGGTCTCCATGACGCCATCCTTGTTGATGAGCTCCATGGCCTTGGTGATTTCATCGAGGAAGCGCTTGTCACTTCGCAAATCGTCACCGAACAGCTCGCGAATGCTGAGCAGAGGACGAGGGTCAGGGCCGCCCTCCTTGGCTAGAGCCTGGAGCTTCTCGCACATGGGGTCGTCGACCTTGAAAGCGTTGCCCTTGTTGTCGATTCCATTGATGTAGACAAACCAGGCACCAGCAACGAAACACAGTCGGCGGAATGGGCCAGTAACCCAGATGTTCTCGGCGATGGAGGGCATGATGAACTGGGGGATCTTGCCGGAGGCGCCGAGGGCAACACGGGGAATCTGATCCATGATGGTGGGGTTAGAGAATCGCTCCATGAGGGTGTTGCAGTACTGGTCGATGTCGACGCCGGGAATCTCGGGAAGAAGGGGCTTGACCTCCTCCTGCATCATCTGCCAGATAAACTGGCGGTAGATGGGAACTTCCATGACCTCATGGACGTACTTGAAACCAGCAAGCTGTCCAGGGTAAGCCATGGCGGAGTGCGAGGCGTTAAGGAGACGGAGCTTGTGCTTCTCAAACTGCTCAACGTCGTGCACATCGTGGACGACCTGGACGCCGACCTTCTCGAAGGGAGGACGGCCATCGGCGAACTTGTCCTCAATAACCCACTGCATGAAAGGCTCAGTGACGACGGGCCAAGCATCCTCGATGCCAAAGGTCTCAGCGAGCGACGTGATGTCGTTCTGAGAGGTGCTGGGGGTGATACGGTCAACCATGGCGTTGGGGAAAGCGCCCTCCTCGGCAATCCACTTGGCAAGCTCAGGGTTACGGTGCTGAGCGAAAGAGGTGAGCATGTTGCGGGTAATGGTTCCGTTCTTCTGCATGTTGTCGCAAGACATAACGGTGAAGGGCTTCATGCCCTGAGCGTGGCGGCGGGCCAGAGCAGCGTAGAGGAAGCCAAAAGTGCTGATGGGGGCGTTCTCATTCTCAGGCTTGAGATCATGCTGAATATCGGGGTGCTCGTCGATCAGCTGATGGGTGTGCTCGTTGTAGTAGTAACCGCTCTCAGTGATAGTGAGAGAAACAATATGCGTATCTGGATGCGCCATCTTTGCGATGACAGCCTCACGGTCATCGGGAGCGAAAAGGAAGGAGTTGATGCTGCCGACAACGTCGGCGAAGCTGCCCTTTGCGGAGCGCTCGATGACTGTGTAGAGGTGGTCCTGGGAGTTGAGGACATCGCGCATGGCGGCATCGTTGGGACGCAGTCCGATACCGCAAATGGCCCAATCGCGCTCACCGTGCTTCTCGAGCAGGTTGTCCACGTAGACAGCCAGATGGGCTCTGTGGAAACCACCGACTCCAACGTGGACGATACCCTCCTTGAGGGTCTTGCGGTCGTAGGTAGGGACCTTGATCTTCTGCTCGCCTTGGTGAGAGGCAATAGCGGACAGGTTGCTGCTGTTGAGCTTTAGGCGTTGTGCCATTTTGGCGGATGTGATTGTGTGATTAGAGATGAAAGAGAAAGAAATGCGGATGAAGAAGGGTATCAAGTGTTGAGGTGAGGTGAGGTGAGAATGAAGGATGAAGAGATGAAGTGAAGAGAGAAGGCGGAGAGATGAAGTTTTGTTGTTTTGAGAATGAGGTCACCGCTCGATTGCAGCTGCTGACCGCCGGGTTTTGTGCTTTCCTTTTGGGTGAGCGAGCAGAAAGATAGGGAGACACCGGAAGAAGGTCGGAACGTGGAAAATTCGAATCTTCGCCCGTGTTCGGTGGGTTCCTGCTGCTCTCACTGGAATTGTTTTGTCTCTGGTGGCTAAAGTTAGTGGAGGAGCCGTGGATCCGCGGTGAGCCCGGCTTTGTTGGTGAGGTCGAGTTATGGGGCGGGTGACGTTAAACAGGTACACGGCCCCAGTCTTTAGCGGCTATCAGCTTATCACATCAATGCTTGAATCAATCAATCTTGCTGCCTGCCATTGGAGAATGTGGCGAATGATGAAAGAGATTTTCATCATTTTTTTCTCTTGTTTCAAACCCTGATCTGACACTGACTGACACTGACAGACATAGACGCTGCAGAATTTGATCAACACTACGCCGTCATCGGCAGAAAAACTTGCATCATTGCCCCTTATCAGCTCCCCGCCTCTCTTATCGCCTGGAAACCAAAGCAAAGTTACAGTGGGTACCTAAACAAGCTTGGGCTCAGGCCACCTTGAAGCATCGTGGGGTTGTCTTAAGTTCTTTGGGGTAATTAAAACAACGGTAAAAAATTCAGCATGTTCAGGTGACTTCTCTATCCATGTCAGCCTCATGCTCGCGGCTCTCAACGCGATAGGCCCCATGACCTGTCTTCTCAGCTCAACCACCTGCATTAAGCAGGGGTAAGCTGATCTAGGTCCCTGAATGAGCGGTCAACTCAGGTACCGGCACAGGTACCGCCTGTAGGCAGCAGCATAATGCTACACCACTGTCTCTAGCGTGGGGATAAGAATAGCCTCTAAAAAGACACTTGTCTCTCCGAGGAATAATTGATTCCGACCCCCACGAAAATTAAAAAATTCTATCTCGTAGCATAAGGACTAATAATAATTACCATCACCCAGCAACGATAACCTTGAGGGTTCAACGGCGCATTGTACTCCTCCGAACTTCGGCTCCGCGTTATGCAGTCCGCGCGTCCTCGCTTGCATACTCCGGAGAGAATGGTAAGCTGAGAAGTCAGATCATGACAACAAAGCGTTCGACAACGTGACTCGCAGCGCAACATCCAAAATTGCGGTGTCATGATATCTTTTGGAGTTCGGGACTGTCATGTGCCTCAAAGAGCCTTCATCCAACGTTCCAACATCATCCCATGCCTGGAGTTATGATCTATCACAAAGTTGGTCACGTTCAGCTAACCCCAAGGATTATATGAATAGCAGTCATTCGTTATGGTACAAGATACAATGTAAACGTGTATCTTGTTAGAGATCGGCGGGTCACGAATTGGTCCTCCTCCTCAACTAAAGTTTTGAATCATGCGACTTTGATATAAACTCACGAGCTCAGAATGAGGTCGGCTCTAGTTCTAGGGAACCTTGGACGAAATAGATCAGCTTTATGGTTTCTGGGGCTGGCCAAAATAAGGCAGAGATCTCTAGGGTTGCAGAGTTCCAACATTTATGAGTGAAGAATAATTCTCGTTGTACTTGACAAATGCCCTACATGTCAAATTGCTTGCTGCATCTCAGTATATATTCTCAATTGCTGAAAGACTTCTTTTCTGATACGGGCTGCTACGTAACTCCCAAAACTCCAAGTTGTCTATCACGACATGGCATTGAGTGGTGCGAATTGTCTGTTTCTCATCTGGAATTTTTCATGTTCTCCTGAGCGTCCCCAACGACAAATACACCCCAAAATAACCAAGGTCCTACATGCTCGTTAGAATTGCGGTACGTTTTGACTGATAAGTAACGACTACCAGGTTAGCTGTTGTCTTAGCCACCGTGGTGACCAATGCATGATAGATAGAATCAAACATAGAGTAGCTGGCTTACAGCTGAGCCTGCAACGATCCGAGTGGCAATCCCGCCTTTTGTTCCCACCTGGGGTATCCGAGTGGCGTACGGGGAAATACATGTCTGATCCCGCTTCCGTGCAAATCCCGTACCTCTGTGGTCCCCATCCGATTCGCCCCCTCTGACTCGGCAATCTCAGTCTAGTCAACTCCGCATAGATCTACGTTGGGGCTGAAAGTCTTAGCATTTTAGCTATCAACTGAACTGCGGGCCATGGCGCTGGCTCAGGCCAAGACTGAGAAACATGAGCATTCAGAATTAATATGCTACTTGAACATGCGTAGAGACTACCTGTGATTCCTGACCGGTCTGTTCCTCACCTCTCAAATTTGATAGGTTGGATGCCTGTTAGATGACTATAAAGTCCTCAAACAGGTTTGCGGTGACACAAGGAATACACATCAATCTGGGCTGTATATTGCACATCTATAAGGGATAAGAAGCTGTGCTTCGCTCTGCGACCATTTGATATGCCACTGGCGATAAGGCTTTCTCAAACCACTCGTTTTCGAGACGGGCAGTGTCTTTGATTCTGATGGAAGTGATCGCTCTAGTAGCGAGGGCATATATAAAAGCCAGGTCCAGGACGAAAGGCAGCTCCCATCTATTAGAAATATGGGATAGCGCGAGAGGGAGATGACATGATATAAATGAGAAACCCAGAGCGAAAACGTATAAATTTAGGAAAATTTAGTCCTAAGGGATGGTATTTCAGGCAGCCTTAGCGTAAATGGCATTTGAAGGCTCCCCTGATCTTATGCGCTTCAGTTAAGTATCATATCAAAAATGCCGCTGATCCTTAGCCAACTAATCTATGAAGCCTCTCCTGCTGGACCTGAAATATATCCAAGGAGAAGCTATGAAGACTCACCTCATTTAGCCAAGCGTCATTGTTTCCATTCGCCGTATATTGCATCTTGATATGTATGCCAGCTGACCATACTATTCACATATGACATAACTCGGCTCCGACGGAAGATCGACAATCAACTATGGCAATGGGTTCCATAGTGCAAACGATATGGTACCGAATTGGAATATTCGTTACAGTGGATGATGTAATTTTGAACGAAAACTGCACCATCCAAATTTTCTGAGTTCCTGGAAGGACTCCCGATAAACTTCTGTCCAGAACTTGGAGTCTCTTTCGCCACTCAAAAGATAGATCTCGAAGGAGGATTCGTCTATCGCCGTTTCAGAGAATCCAAGAAAAGACTTACGTAAATTGGCCTAGTAAAGGATCTGGTGCATGTAACAACACTAAGCATCAGAAGTGTAAAACTGCCGCTGAGTAATTTTTTGTTATGCTGAATTCATCCAATAATATCCAACAACAAGAAATCCTGTATCCTTGGCCAGACCCACAAACCTCAGTCTTCCGCCACTTTGTCCTAGGATGATCCAGCAAGGTAGCAAGGTCAAGACTATGACGTTGAATCCAATCTCCCAACCCAAAGTCTCCCCAACGATGATGACAACCTAACGATTACGAGCGTTGGCGAACCTCCCCAGGACGACCGCGAGACCGTGAGGGAGCAACCAATATGAACAACTAGACTTTTACGAGGGACTGGATGAGGTTCTATTTGTTGGCCACTTTTGGGTTAATGAAACTCCATATGAGAGGTCATGATACTACCATAGAGGCGTTTTCTGATGATACGACACGTTCTAGCCAGTGTTCCAGTGTCTTTGGGTATGCACTGGATAACCAAGCAGATAGATCAATCCTTACGGAGGCTATCTCAGATGGAACTTGTATCTAGTTCAAGTGATGCTTTGCGTTTAGGAATTGGGCGACTTGGGAAATGAATGAGCTTTGGAATTTTCACCCGAGTGCGCGCTGGAATGAAGATTGGGTTGTATTAAAGGTTATCTAAGATCCAGTGAAGCAAAAACAAACGCAAATCAACCATCTATATTCGGTTGTCTATACTATAAGATCTACTTGCGGCAGAGTCGACCAGTCTGCTTGGTCACGTAGGCCGGCTGGCCAGTGATGTACCAGTCCTCGCTACCAACAGCAGTAGGAGCATAAAAGACACCATAAGGATCAATCTTCTGCTTCAGCTGGTAAAGCTTAGCATAGTTGGATCCGAAGTAAGACTGGCCGAAGTCAGGGTCCATAACATCGCCTTCGTTACCGTAACCGCCACCGCCGGGAGTAACAGCCTTGAGACGCTCCATGATGTCGAAAGTGATGCGGTTGTTGACCTCGGCAATCTTCTCCTCGCTATCATCAACCTTCCAGTTAAGAGCAGTGATGACAAACATGTTGGCGTCACGCCAGGCAGGGTTGGCCGAGTTGGGAGGAGTGTTGCGCTGCTGGGCGTTGATATTGTAGATGATCAAAACACCATCGTCAGAGAGAATACTCTTGAGGGTATCAATGGTCTTGGTGAGAAGCTTGGGGTCATCCCAGTTCTTGCGGGGAATGAGACGAGAACCGGAGCGGCCATTGTAGTTACCAACGTTCTCAGCAGGGAAATGGGTCTTCCAGGCAGGGTAGAAGCGGTCATGCTCGAAGAACTTGGGCTTGGGGTCAACACCAAGCTCCTTCCACTCATCGAGAAGCGGCTGGACCATCTTCTTGAACTCGCCAACAGACATGTTTGGGATCATCCATGGGTTCATAGTCCAGAGGTAGCTGCCATTGCCAGCAGGGAAAAGGAAGCTATAGCCGTAGCTCTTCTTGTCTGAGTACTCGGGGAAGCGGCGCCAGTAGGCCTCAAGAGCTTTGAAGAGAGCCTTCTCAGAGATACCGGCGTCTTTGGTGTTGACGCTCCATGTCATACCAGCGAAGGACATCTTGGGGTAGACTCGGACAGTCATGGAGACGACAACGCCCCAAGTGGCAGCGCCACCACCACGGATAGCCCAGAAGAGATCAGTGTTATGCTTCTCATCGGCAGTGACAAAGCGTCCATCAGGAGTGACGATGTCAGCACTCAGAAGCTGGTCGGCAGCAAGACCTGCGATGGGGCTGAGAGGAGAGTGGCCACCACCGGGAAGATATCCACCAGTAACACCAACATCCTGTTCAATTGTCAGTAAATGAGAATATGCTCAGCAAAGGAAGTTACTTACACGACACTCTCCACCGACAGCGGTGTAGCCTTCACGGTCGGCAGCCTCGTACAGGTCCTTGACCTGAACACCAGCACCAAGCTTGAAAGCAGGGCCAGTGTAGCTACTAGCACCACGATAGTTCTTAGTGAACTTGATGTCCTTCAGATGATGTGTCCAGATGGAGAGAGCACCAGCACCGGTGCTCTTGCCAAGGAAGTCATGGCCAGTGTTGTGGACGACAAGACGGAGGTTGAGGTTACGGGCGAAGTTGACGGCGAGTTGGATCTGAGCAACATTGGTGGCCTTGACAGAGTACAGAGGGAAGCCGCCGATCGTGCACTTTCCACCAGAAGCAGCGTTGACAGGCTCACAGGTGGCTCCCTCAAAGAGAGGTGACATCACTGAGGTAGGGTCATCGATGCTTGACGAGGTTAGGAAGTGATGCACTAGAGCGGCACACCTGAGGGCAGAACTCACTGAGTCGTACTGTTATGCCAATTTTCTAACAAATACGAGCAGCGCTCCTTATCGTAGTGCTCTCCTTTGTAGCAAGCTGACCCAAGAGGAACTGTGCTGATCAGGGCACCTCCGGTGAGAAGGTCGAAGACCTTCCAGATGAACTTGCCAGGGAAAAGCTTATCACCAGGGAAGACCTTGCACTGGGAGTTGGCAGCAGCAGATCTCTTCTTGGAAGCCTTGGTATCGGCAAAGTAGAAGAGGTCGACGTCACTCAAGTTCAGATCCGTAAGGTTGGCCAGAACAGCATCAGTCAGCTGAGGCGTATTCTCGACGAAAGTGTTCTTAGATGATGCAGCCACTGGTTTGGACCACGCAGGGGCAACATTGTGTTCATCAGCCGCTACCCCATGTTTCAGATTAGTGACAGTTCATCTAGTAAAAAGAAAACAAGTTGACAGGTGTCAGTGTGACATACGGACCGCCTTGCCATCGACGTCGATCGTCTGACCAAGGGTGAAAGGAATAAGCGCGGCAAGCAGCCACGAGAGGTGAGAGCCTTGCATCTTCGTATCCAGAGAGTTTTGAGGCTGCAGGGACGGGACAGCACGCCAAGGATCGAGAGGGTTGGATGAGGAAGGAGAGGGAATGGGGAGAGATCGGCTTATGCCACATGGCCGTCTATATATCTAACACTAGTCCCCCAATTACTGCAGTCCCCTCAGTGCATGCCTTACTGTTGGCCGTTATGCTGTCTAAGCGGTCTTTGGCACGTATTAGGGAGTAATTACCTTTGTGATTAGGGTCATGGGCTGATAGCTATCCATGTTTGATGTAGGAGAGCGGTGGCGACGGTGGAGTAAGAGCCGCGATGGATTGCCGTTAAGGATGAGGAGTCCTTCAGATATCAGAAGTTCAGAACCCAGTGTCTTCTGTAATGCAGCGGGCGCTTTCCACTCCTTTGCATCCGACTGGCGCTATTTCTTTTCAGCCGCGGAGACCAGCTCAGTTTATGCCTGTACCAACGGTCAAGGGTCCATCTGTATGTGGAAATGATGGTCGATTTCTTTAAGCTTGGCGTTGAGTTACTGCCACACTATGCATAAATTTTTACTACAGAACCTTTGGGTCCAACCCGCTTCCCGTCCGCGTAGAATAATCCTGGAACGTTCCACGGACGATTGGCACCAAGACGGATTAATTCTACCGTCTGGGAAACCCATGCCCGACAAAGTTCATGATCCTGGGAAGTCAAGTGAAGCGAGAAACTTTAACAATTGGTTGGCACCTTTGTCAGAGTGGGATCTGCTTCGTAAGATGCCGTGCTAAAAGATGAAGACAATCTAGATTGAGGCAAGATCACCGGATCATGGTTTAGCTGAGACAGCCGAAGGATCAGCGTCGCTTACGAGTGGCCGCTTATCCCAGTACCTAGCAAGGAACGGGGATCCGGGGTAAATATGTAGGAATCTCAGCATTAGCGACAAGCTAAAAGACACTCGGTTAAAGTATCTTCAGGTATCATCCCTTAGAGATGCATAATGCGTGCTATTTCTGCATCATGCCGGTTGTTGTTCCTGAAGGATTGTTGAAGAAAATCGCGCGAATGCAGATCTTGACCTGTCATGGAAGGTTACAGTAGAGATCTAGCTTAAAGTCAATCATAAACGACCAACCGAATCTCTGGGTCAACGACGTTAGTTGTCCCTCTCAATTTCACAATGCTTGAAAGCCCGAAGCCTTGAAATTAGATATGTATGGGGCTTCTAGTAGGATTTAGCGTAGGTGCCAAATGCCCTGCCCTGAAAACGATGTGCTGACAGCCAAGCAGTCAAGTTTCAGCCACCGACGGAGGCCTTGGGCAGCGACGCAGCCTAGTTACAAGCCACCACGTCCCATCCTTTCTGTTTTAGACGATTTGATCCATCTTTGAACAACCAACATGCATAATCGAAAACGCAGCTGAGAGGAACTTTTCCAGACTTCTTCGCGGAAGGGGCGGAAAATGTTCCCTCCACGTTCTGCCTGCGGCACAGAAACCCTAACCAATAAACCAGCTTTCCAATCTAACTGTACGCGGGATGTGTGACACCCAAATAGCTAGCTGAATCATCGGTAGTTGCTTGACACAGGTTTGAGCTTATTTCTAGAATCAGAAGTGCTGAAGATGCGGCAATCACTTCCAGATCGGTAGATGTACATGTGTGAACTGTCTTCTGTGATCTAGGAACCAGGAATTCATCTCACTCGAAACATGCACTGAGATGGTGGTTCAGCTGTTCATCACGGACCATATTGCCCATGTTGGTAATGATCCTATCAATCCCACTCAAACTCTGTTTCGCTATCTGCCTAATTAGCCTCTATTCATCGTGAAGATTCTGCATGCTGGGTTCCCCCGGATGTCCGTATACATAAGACTGATCGGCCCCATTGTTGGATCTAAGCGATCTGCTGCGCGGTTTACCTTTTACACCGAACCGTAACAGCGGTTCCCCTGCTTGCTCTGTTGCACAGAGACGATCGATCAGCACGGTCGCATTCTCCCGGATCAGCGCGTAACATCGAGTCTGTCAATTTTTTGTAGTGTTGGTTCGACGTCCCATGGTGCAAACTCAACATTAAAAAACTTTGAAAGACGTTGCTTTTGATGTTGTTTCGACTTGAGTGATGGCTTCTTCGTATCTTTACCCCCGAATGGGGCCTCCGCCGCATCCCGATCCAACGACTCTTCCAACGACGCCTCTTCAGCAAAAGGGCCTTGCAGCTCTCTTTCTCTTTCCGAGTTTGTCTGTCTTGATCGTGGCTATGCGGATGTACAGTCGTGTGACTTCACGGACAACTGGTCTAGGTAAGGTTCTTGAATGGTCAATGCAATTTATATTGAATGCTTATACCTTTTTACAGATGATTATTTGGTGTTGGCAGCTCTCGTGAGTCGTGTATCTATTCAGATCTCTTGGTATTCATCTAACAATAATAGTTGTTTGCATTGCTCATGATTGGACCCCTCTATATATGTATGTTTGTATTGCTTTATTTGTTCTACCTCTAGTCTGATGAATACTAACGTCAAATAGTCATGAAGCTCAACTACTGGGGATTCAGAAGAGAAGATGTCCCCAAAGATCTCGATCTCGCCGCTGGTTTCTGGTGGAACTTCCTCGTGCAGATGTTTTACAACCCCGTCCTGGCACTTGTCAAGGCCTCGATTCTCGTTTTCCTCCTGCGGCTAGGAGGTCACAAGACAAACGTGCGATACGCCATCTACGGTCTCAGCATATTTAACGCTGCACATGCTGTCGCCATTTTCTTCACAGCCCTTTTCCAATGTTGGCCCATCGAAGCTAATTGGAATTTTCCCTTGAGACAAGAGCCTGGAGTCAAATGCGTCAACAACTGGTTCCATGTTATCGCGTCCGTCATCACTATTGTCACAGACTTCCTCGTCGTTGCGCTTCCTTTTTGGATCTTCTTGGGACTCACTATGAGATGGGCAACTAAGATCGCTGTGCTTGGTGTTTTCGTTCTTGGTAGTGTGTGAGTAATCACCATGCGCTTTGAAGGTGACATATTAATGTTTGATAGTGTTGGTATAATCGGCATCATTCGTGTCATTTCCATCCACCACCAACTCGTAGAAGGACCAGATCCCGGCGAAGATACATTCTACAGTGTCCTTCCCGTCTGGGGCGCCGTCGAAACGAACCTCGCCATTATTTGCGCTTCTGTACCTGCTCTCCGACCGCTTTTCCGACGCTGGTTCCCGGCACTATTTGGTGGAAGCTCAGGTGTAACATCAGGAACACCATATGGCGATCGATACGGCGGCAACTCTCGTGCGACGAATGGAATAAGATCACAACACCACGACGATATTCGACTGAAAGACCTTCGAATGTCGCGAACACAACATACCGAGATTCGGAGTGTTTCACCAAGCGGATCGGAGGAAGAAATCATGACCTATAATGGAATTATGCGGACGACAAATGTCAAAGTTTCATACGAGAACACATCAAAAGCTACTGTTTCGGAATCGAGGACGTCAAGCGAGTTGCGATATGAGAACAAAGCCTCAGAGGTTAGGTCTGGGGTCTAATAGCGTGACAGTTACTGGAGTCTTTCCAATTGTATAGTAGTTAATTTCAAAATGATTATCTGAATCTCAGTCTTACGGTCGTGAAGGAGTATATCTCCACCTCTGATATGGCTTCGTGGCTGCCATGGTCATCTGGAGCTGTCTAGCCTATACAGACTCAATTACGTGACTAAACACCATTAACACAAGTTGGTCGGTGTGGCTCAGTTGGTTAGAGCGTTGGTCTCATAGCGAAAGCGTGATTTGATCCCAGATCAGAGTAATCCAAAGGTCGAGAGTTCGAGCCTCTCCACCGACAAGCATTTTTGTATTTTGCTCCCAATCCTCGTCGATCGGGAATAATTTGCCCGCGCCCATGCCTTTTTTATTAAAGTCCGTACCATAGTGTGGCTGGCATCGTTGTCTCATATCACCTTCGAGTTACGCTCTTAATTGAGCTTCATAAATAATTATCGTGTACTTTACATCAGTGCCCTTTCATTAATTACTCCTCTCACATTACCACGCAACCCCCACCATTTCCATTCTTATCGTCCTCGCAGCAATCGCAACAGCCATCGCCGCAGCAGTTGTCGCAGTCGCAGCAATTACATTCTCCGCAACAGCTACCACAGCAGTCGCCGCAACAGTCTTCGTTCTCACCATTGTTGTTGTTGTTGGAGTACTCTTGTTGCTGGGTTGGTTGCTGATAGTTTCTGGGGTCATACGATGTGTCCTCTTCATAATAGCCATTATCATGGTATTGACCATCGCTGCCTGGAGAGTTTGGCCGGTCGTGGTTATCATACAGATAGTTGTTGTTTTCGGTGTAATCTGTGTTGTATTGGTTATATTCAGTGTCGTATTGGTTGAACTGTGTGTTGTCGGTGTACTCGTTGTTCTCGTAGTGGTTGTGTTCTTGGTTGACAACATAGCTGGAGCTGTTGGACTCATTCAGGAAGTACATTGTAGTTCCGGCCACTGCTGCTCCGGCAACGGCACCGCCAGCAACATACTTGACGTTGGAAGAGCTGCTGTTCTTGTGGCCTTGTTGTTGGGGTCTAGTATGATAGCCTTGAACTGGACCGGCAGCATACCCTGCCTTGAAGCCTTGTTGGTGTTTCACTGGCTGAACTTGAGCTTGTCTGGGTGGTGCAGGCTTTTGTTGAACAGGCTTATGAGCTGGAGGACGCGCAGCTTGTTGCGGTCGTTTCATCTGAGCCATCTGCATGCCATGATGAGGGGCGGGTTGTCTTCCGACAGGATGAGCACCAGCAACTGGTCTCGGGGCAGCGGCTGGTTGGTATCCGACAGGTCGTTGTGCGGGATGCTGCGCTGGTCGTCCAGGCGCAGGTCTTCCGGCCGCTGGGCGAGGCGCGGCAGCAGCTGGGCGTTTGTTACCACCGGCGGGCTTTTTAGGTGCTTGACTGTGCGACCATTGGGGTTAGTGTCTGAGTTCCAAGATTACCGAGGGAATTGAACACGTTAGGGTGGAGTGGGGTGAGTTGAAAGGGATAAGGCTGGGAGAACTGACTTGACCATTTTGAAGAATAGGTGGTTCTCTTTTTTAAGAGATGACTAAAGCTGCCTGGCTGGTACAGACAACTTGTGCAATGGATATAAAAGAAAACAAACAAATTTTCCATCGTCAGAGGGAGCGCAGACATATAAAGCTCTTACTCGTAAGAGCCGCCATCCTCATAAGGCTCGGACTTTTTCAACGTGGATCAACTTAATCCTGAGACAAATGCTACGCTGACAACTTGGCATTCAACAGACGACATGAATAATTTCAATTCTTTACTCTTACGGTCCAGTTACACTGTAAGCAAATATGGTATGACTGCTCCGATAATTTTTGATATCGAATTGGCCCCCAAACGAGGATGCAGGGCTTCTTTCAGCTTTTTTGCTCACGTTAACATCTTATCCATATATCTTACCGTAGGGGCCAATACAATCGTTGGATGACCTCTGAACCCTGTCAAATGGCTTGAAGGATCAATTCTGTCTAGCCAGAACAGGTCCTGATTCCGTTTTTAGCATCAGCATCTCGGGGCTCCGCGACGATTTAAGCATTGGAAGCGCCAGCCTTATTTCAATTTATGTACCTTCCCCTGTTGTCTGTGATGGTGTTGCAACCCCAGTTATTCCCGTCAATGATCTTGATATGGTTTATTCCAAATTGTCGGCCGCTTTATTTTATCATATCTCAAGTTTGGCCCCCAAGTCAGGGAGGATCAATCTGCAACCTTACTGAGGGGGCCAAGTCATCAGCTGCTATAAGGATTTTCGAGCCGCTTTGGTCAGACCTACAGCAACACGCGATCCTGAGTTCAGGTTCCATAGGTTAAGGGATGAGTCAGAAGTGCTTTGCTCGCAGAAGCGACCCTCCTTCTCCATGAAAACCCTTTGCTTATGAGGGAATCAGGCTGCATATGGGGTGAACCCAATGGCGCTGAAACGCTTACTTTAGTTCATATTTATAGAAACTGACAGAATTTTAGTCTTAAAAAAAAGTAGCGGAATAACCATTGATAGAATAGGAGGAAAATATTATTATGTTGATTAAAACATGACCCATTGTCAAATTACACACAAAGATGTTCCTTGGGCTTTACTTGAACTGGACTGTCCGTTCTTTTAGGCGACAGGGCCAAAGAAGCTGAACTTGCCTTCCGGGTCATATTTGTTCTTCAAGTTCTTCAAACGTTCTTGACGCCAGTTCTCTTTTCCGTACCAATCAACAGGCTTTTCGTTACCAAAGGCGTAGTTGACATAAACGCTCATGTGATACTGGCCAGAAGCTCTGTGAAGAATGTGGCGCAGCTCGTTACCGACCTCAGCAGCCTTCTTATCAAGCTCAGCGTCACCGGGCTTATAAGTGATCAGGGGAGCTGAAAGGATATTCTCCTGGCGGAAAGCGAAAGCAGCGCTCTTCGCATCGGTGCCTCGGACAGCCTGAGTGGAGTATCCCTCGAACATGAAGATGGAGGTATTGAATGGAGTCTTAGGGCCTGTCTCTGCAGCAAAAAGATCCCATGCGTCCTTCATGGCGGCGACGTTGTACCGCTGAAGGTAGAGAGGGAAACGGGGGTTGACGAGGCCATTCTTCTGGCATGGGGCGGCATCAATGTCGATCTGCGTCCATCTGGCGAGGTCACGGTAATCTCCAGACTCAGGGGAGATAGCAATCGGCTTGAGGTCGTGGAAAGGCTTGGAAATCTCGGGATCAATGGTCTTGACGCCTTCTTGAATGAGCCAGAAAAGAATGATGGGCTGGCAGAATTAGAGTCGAACAACAGAATATGGGAATGGAGACATACGTTTTCTGGGTCCGCAGTGGGATCATGAACCCAATAAGACCAATTAATCACACCTTCAGGCTGCTTGCGAAGAAGATGTTCGTTGGCAGTGTGATACAATTTCTCAACATCCTTACCGCTGAAGACAAGTGTCTCGATAGCCCAGTCACGGTGCTGAATCTCATAGACCTTGGATGTGATGGAGGTCACGATACCGAAGTTGTGTCCAGCGCCCTTGAGGGCCCACCATAGATCAGACTTGTTGTCGATGGTCTTGAAAGAGCCATCAGCCAAAACAAGGTTGAGAGAGACCCACTGATCTGCGATGATACCGTGATGGCCTTGGAGCCAGCCGTGTCCACCACCAAGACCCGGGCCCATATAGCTAACGCATTCACAAGTTCCGGTCACTACTAGTACTTAGTAAAGCTCGGATATCATAAAAAGGACCAAAGCGTACCAGTTTGCTTGCTTGCAGCCCAAAGGGTATCTGTGACCTTCTTGGACATCGTACCGCCGCCAATTGTAACGGTCTTGCCGTCAGCAGCAACCTCCACTTTGTTCAATTGACTGAGATAGATCTCGATGCCATGGTCCATTCGGCCCAGAGTGGTGATGGCTCCATGGGCAGTGTTATATGCCAAGAATGGCAGATTCTTGGAGTTGGCATACTTGACCTAGAGAAACTCGTCAATACTACTCATCATCGTTCCGAAATGGAACACTCACTGTCGTAGCAACATCCTCTTCTGTGCCAGGGACAACAACAATGTTGACCTTGGGAGCATCCAAAACAGACCAACGAGTAGTAGCCTTTTCAAACTCAGCGGATCCAGGACAGTAGACCTTTGCTGACTTGGACAACTTCTTGCCAAGCCGGCTAAGATCTTCTGAACACGTGCCAACAACACCACTACGCGTGAGCGGAGTCATCGCACATGTCACTGCAGTAGTCCATGCTGCCAGGGCAGCAAAAGCTTTGCTGGAGAAGTGCATTGTGAGGGATACCACGTGGAAAAACAGACAAGAACTTGGACCCTTTAGTTTGGACGCCCACTCTGGGAAAAGGATCTACTTGCTACGAGAGGGCCAGATGAGTATTTAACCTGCATGAGTCGCCATCTCACTACCAAAGACATGGGAATAGCACGCGGTACGACCATGACCCACTTGACTTGCCTCCAAACATACCTTGATGCCGATGTTACATATGTCAGTGCTAAGGTTACCTTCCTGTTTAGGTTCATTATATCACAATAACCTTGTTATATCCTTAAAAATCCCGTCCATACGATAGTACTATCAATCTGTGCGACTGCACCCTTTACCGGGCGTTACTCCAAATATCCATCGGGGAATTGCCTACGCCGAAGGTTGACAAGAGAATGGAGCTTCTAAGTATCCCTGCTTGGTTCCTTTAAAACGGACACGCCGGCCGTAGTCTCTTCCTTCGTTCAGCGACCTACATATTAGCTCCTCCACCAACTTGCAGACAGCTGAAAATTTAGAACGAGCCGATCGATATCTCAGAGTCATAGCGCGAGATGGATCCACGTTTAACACCTACGGGACGGCTACCGGCGCGGAATGACCCCATTTTTAGTAACTCGGTTGCTTTTTAGTTTTTCTTCGGACATTTTCTCTCAGGTAATGCTGATCTCAGACACCACTGTCCAATCGGATGTCTTGGCATATGCTAAGTCCAATCTCACTGCCAACATCGGGATCGATCTGAGTTAATGCTGCCGAGGTTTCCGAAGAGCAGTGGGGTATAGGGACTTTTGCCTCGTGAGTGTTCAGAGTGCCCAGAGAAGTCACAGTGCTAGACATTGTTGAAAATGAGAAGTCAGATTTGAGATCGTAGAAAGCCCTGGAGGATCAATTCCCCAGACTTTCAAGGGGTATTGAACATGTCACCTTGGATCTGGCAACCATGTCGATGGGTTGCATACAACAGCCAAAAACCATGTTGGTCAACCAACAACCCCCATCTCCTTGAAAATGCAATTCTCGCTCATTACGTGTGTGGCGTCTCTAACCGTACCGTGCCGTATCACAGGCTTCTGATGAGGCTCTTGGCGCGTCATTTTCTTCATGAGCTAGTCTAACTTTTACCCTCCTTCGCCTAGCGTCAGGTACGCCTCGGCCTGAAATATTCCCAGCTATACCCGCACGACCGAGCACCAACCAACTGACCTTCGCATGCCTGAACTAATCTCAGGGGTGCAGATTTTGATAGCTTGTGATTATGTGGAAACAGAAAGCCATGTGCGTGTTCAACCCCTACTTACATATGGGGCGAGCTGTCCAGAAAGCGACCCCTGGGTCGTCGATCTGCGTGTTTCTTTCTTTGCATCTGACAGGACTGTTGGTTCTGGTAATGGAAGATGTCGGACGCAGTAACTGAAGGCTGGACGCTGTATGCTGTCGGCGTTGCGTCGACGTTCCTCAGATTCTATGCTCGCATGAGAGTAGATGGCTTCAGGAGTCTTCAAGCTGAAGATCACTTGATGGCCCTTTCGGTGGTCAGTTTTCCTGAAAGCTTCGTGAGCATCAATCGAATGTTAACCACTTGCAGGTCTTCTACACCATTCAAACGACACTTGCATACAATATCGGGATCCTTGCCCATGGCCTTGCAAATAATGGGATGACTGACGCTGAACGCGCGGCGTTATCTCCCGGTGATTCTGAGTATGAGTTTAGGTTAGTTGCATTGATTTTCTTTCTAACGAAGCCCCTATCGCTAACTCAAATAACCAGAATAATCGGTTCCAAGATTCAGGTTGCCGGCTGGACTATTTATTCTGCTCTCATATGGTCCCTGAAATTATCCATGTTATACTTTTACACTCGTCTAACAGTATGGCATTCCTAACCAACTACAAGAAATGATATCTAATATTGCCTAGACTGGACTTGGTCGACCATATCGCCTTAGAATATATGTTGGATTTGGCCTAGTCATCGGCACTTTCGTCGCGACGATGATAGCAATCTTTGCTGGCTGCCAACCTTTTAGCAAATACTGGCAGATCAGCCCGGACCCTGGCAGTGAGTGTGCCCTCAACCGATCAGGTTGAAAATGTACTGACCTTTTATCTTAGACTCATGTCAAGCTGCGATTTCAAAACCCGTTGTCTGGGTCTCATTCGCTGCCAACATTTCAACGGATATATATCTTATTGCTATCCCACTTCCCATGCTCTGGGGATCTAGTCTGAAAACGATAAAGAAGATTGCCTCGACTATCGTCCTTGGAGCCGGTATCTTTGTTCTGGTTTGCGCAACTCTGAAGAGTGTTTTCGTCCTCGTTGTATGTTATCTGCCACTAATTCTCTCTTTCTATTTCACTGATCTAACTTGAAACTTAGGACCCTATACATGGAGCTCAGTTGGCTGGATCATGGGGTACTCGCGAAGCCTTTGTCGCTGTGATGACGACCAACCTTCCAATTCTCTTCCCACTCTTCAGGGTCTGGCTCACTCCGATATTTGGAAGCGTTCTGCGTTCCTCCCGCAAGACTTCATACCCATATCCTTCAGGTGTCCAGACTATCGGAGGAGGAGGCCGTAGTGGCAAGGGCAACAACCCAAGTCGACACGGACCGCCAACTGCCAATCCCATATCGGCCAATATGTCGTTTAATAATAGCGAGGAGCGCATTGTGAAAGCAGAAGCGTACCGTATGGATGACTTCACAGGTGGATACAGTGGCAATACATCGAAGGGGATCGTTGTTTCAAATGTTGTTGAAGTTGTTCATGAGGACAAGAATGGCGGCAGCAGTCGAAGTGGAAATAGCTCTGAAGGAACATGGTAGCAATCGACCCATCGTTACAGGATAGACAATAATACAGGCAAGCGAACAAAGAAATATGGCACCATGAGTATGAAATTTTACAGTCAAGGGTATAAATCACCTAACATATGATCAATGAAAACTGCGCTGTGCTTTGGATTGCCATCGTTATCGGGTTGTGGCAGAAGAAGCTCCTGTGTAGAGCTCCAGACTTTTTATGTCACCTCTTTTAGCTTCTCTAATGAGCAGACCAATCGCTAACGCAACTTTTGGTTGCGCAAAGATAGATTGGGCAGGAAGAAGTGCACGTTGGCTGAAAGTGCATACAGCATCCCTGCGACCATATTGTGGGGGCTAAAATCTGTTAAGGAATACCTAAAATTACATATAAGTTTAGCTAAGACTTAGGTACTTTTTGCCCAAGTCAGCCGCAGATGATTCCTTGGCCAAGCGGCTGAAAGGCTGAATGCAAGGGTGCCTGAACACGGGATAATGCCAATCCCATGAAAGGTCTTTCAACCGCCCAGGCGCTTCACGGTTCTCATCCTTCATTGTAGCATCTATAGCATAGTGCAGTTTTTTGAACAGCGTGCCTCTGTTCCGTTTGCCTATGAGACAGTCTCCAATCTTTTTGCTTGAATGATCGGCTATTGCAACCAGAGAAGACGATAGTCCATTCATGCGCGACCATGCTGCCTTCAACTTGCAATGTCCTCTATCTCTTTTTTCTTGTCCCATGTTGTGTCGCAGCTGATGCTGGAGATGACTTCTCCAACAACTTGTTCTCCGATCTGGCTCCGTATGCATCATTAATTATCTGATCTGTTTCTAAAAAGCTGACCATTTCGGAAGACTGCTAGCACTATTCGGAGAACGGGTTGCTATGCAATTCATGAGCCAGTCAATGGGCTGGGCTGACCATTTTATCCTAGCTATGGCACCAGTTGGTATCATTACCATCATTGTCAGCGCTATTCGCGTTGGTGGCCCTTCATGGCTCAAAGCGATTATTGGAAGAGCAAGGGAAAACCTCGCAGTAGCTGAAGCAGACCTAATGTCGTCAACTTCGAAAGAAGTCTGCGAACTCTGGAATGGCCAGGAAGTAGTTCGGTGCATGGGCTCCTCTCCTGTCACTGAGTTTATTTGCTTGCTGCCTGACTCCATGGAGCCCGGGACAAACTACGCAGAGTTGAATATTAAAACTATTAGACTTCAAGACGCATTGAAGGAGGGAAATAAATGTCTTGAGACATATGGTAAGTTGATAAA
This sequence comes from Fusarium concolor, assembly GCA_013184415.1. NCBI lineage: Eukaryota > Fungi > Ascomycota > Sordariomycetes > Hypocreales > Nectriaceae > Fusarium > Fusarium concolor. The sequence continues at coordinate 150,474 of JABCJY010000360.1, read as the reverse complement.
CGATACTTGATGGCAAGGTTCTCACTTTTCAAAAAGACAAGAGCTTCTGGCGAATTATTAAGCGCAAAATCCAGGACGACGAGCAGCACGAATCACCAAACCATGTATCATCGCCCGAGATCATCATAATACGGAATACAACTGCCGAATCTCCAAATATTTCGCTTAATTGTCACAACCAAGTTGGCCGAAGAGGGCTACGTATCGTTGCTGTGATTGCAACTATCCTTCAGCTTGGAGTGCTCATATTCTGCGGATTTGCTACCTACTACACGACTATGAAGTATCCAAAGGACAATAAACCTGTTCAGAACTATGCGTTTCCATGCATGGCGACCGGAACTTTGACGTTGGTTATTGGATTGCTTGTCTGTTCTCACGTCATAGAAAGCAGCACTGAGGAAGAGAGGTACAAGCCTGGCCCAGGTAGAAGAGCTCGAATGATTTGGTTGCAAAATGCCCAAACAGTAAGCGACCAGCACTTTGGCTCCTTTGCCATATTTCCAGCGGAAGACCGTACAATCATTACGACGTCTCGACGAGCCTCAAAACTCTACGACGATTCGCCTATTACCATGTCAGCAATCAAAGCCGATCTCGAAGCGATGGCCAGTTTTTCTGATTTTATAGCCACCATCGGACGTATTGACAGGTTTCTCGGCCTCAGAGCGATTATCGGAACATTCGTCAGTCTTTGCGGCTTCATAGTTCAGTTTATCGGGCTACGAGGAATGCATTGGTCGGCCTCAATTGCCCAGTTAGTTGCGGTTGTCATCATGATGGGCTTTAGGGCATGGGTTCGCCGTGGGTTAGCAGAACCTCCCCTATCTATACCCCTTGATTCGGGATTTGAACTTGATTGGTTTGCCACAACGCTGGGTGAAATTGATAGGGCACCCTGGCATGACAAGTCATCCCCTCAGCCTGACAACAAAACAAAGGAGGCATTCAGAATCTGGACTGTGAAGACCGGTCAAGAAATGTCGAAGTGCGAAACATCATGTGATACACAACAAGAACGCCATAGCCCTTTTCCAGAAAGCCAATCAAAAGGCAGTCGTCTAAGGTCTGCACATGACGTGATGAAGCTTAGGAAAAAGCTTGGTCGACTGGCTGACTGGCGAGGCCCTGCATCCAAGGAGGCTGTTTTTGTTACCAGGGCTATGGAGATTGCTATGGATGCACTATTTGAATTTGGTCCTCCTGAATTTCTATGGTCTCTCCCCGTCCGATTTGGCGACTCGAACGCGGAAGCAGCGAAAGTTGATTTCCGGTTGACAAAGGAGAAAAGGAAATGGAAAGCTCACTCGGATGACATCGAAGCGGCACTATCTTTGTGGCTTTACTCTGTCAATAGCCACGAAAAGAAAGATCTGGAATCCCAAGAGCTTGAGGGAACTGATGATGAGGACGGAGATGATGCATGGCTTCGTACAAAGGGACCGTCGGCAAAAAAAAGCCTACGGCTGTTGGGCCAAGGTACTCAGACCCTTACCCTGAATCTTGAGTGGTGGATGCCGAGTGAAGCGCCGAGTATCTTTAAAGCCAAAGAGACAATGGACGAGATTGAGGGACATCGAATCGTGGGCGATGGTGTGTATCGGAAGGTAGCTTTCTCTGATTACGATGATGGACAACATGCCATCTTAGCTGCAGAGTCGTACAACCCCCTGAAATTGCTGTATGCTCAAGACATTTTCTCTACTTTTATGCGGGCTGTGGCAGAATCACTTTCGAGCCCTATGGCGGGCGCTGCTGAAATCCATCCGGTAGATGAGGCGAGCAGTGCCGACTCTTGGAAATCGTTCGCGCTTCGGAATAGCCACCTATCGAAAATCATTCAAGACATTCAGAACACTGGACTTGGGAGCTCTGGGGACATTTATCTAAGCGTGATCCCTGCGCTGGGTGTAGAATACAAACTGCCCCATGCTGAGGCCATTATTCAGCTAGCACAACATCATGCAAAATCCCACGAACGGATGGGACAGCTGGAGGAAGCAGGCGACATCTATCTCTGGCTCTTTCAAACTGTGCAGGTTTTCCCACCAGAGAGTCATGTTTATGTCAAGGCTGCAGGTGTATTGATGCTCCACTTAAAATACATTGATTTCATTAGGGAAATGAGAAACTTCGAAGAAGGCTATGTCGATGTTGCGGTCCGAAATTTCCGAATCGATTCTCTGAAACGGCACTTGGACAAGCCCCTTCAGCAGGATCGGAGCAATTTAGTCCTTCAACGGCTCACGAAGCTGTACCAAGCCCAAAGTCGTGGTTGGGAATTTGATCGTATCAAGAAGGGCGTATCAGAAAAGTCCAACGATCTAGACCTGTCTCGAAGTCTGGAGAAGATACCCTCCCTCCGCTTCACAAGGCTGCATTACCTCTCTCAAGGTCGCATATATACAAAAGACGCCATCGGTAAATATATGAAAGAAAAAAAGGACATAAATTGCAGGGACGTCATGGACTGGACACCGCTCCATTATGCTGCAGCAAGGGGTGACTCAGACAACATCTTTTTGATGGCGACAGTGCATCAAGCAAATGTAAATGCATTGGACACACTTGATTGGACACCATTACACTACGCTTGCTTGCGAGGCAAAGGGAAAAATGTGGCGAGTCTCCTCCGAGGACGAGCAAACGTCAATGCAAAGGGCAAGAATGGGATAGCGCCACTACATTGTGCCGCAATGAAGGGGCATGAGGCTGTTGTGAGCTTATTAGTTGAGGCAGGAGCGGTCATTGATATATTGGATGGGTTCCAGACCACGCCATTGCTCTGGGCTGCCAGCAAAGGCCACAAAGCTGTTGTGGAGTATTTATGGCCGGATGCATCCAGAAAGCTTCGGGATGACGACGGCAGGACTGCTTTACATCTGGCAACACTAGCAAACAATCCAGAGATGGTGGAATTGCTCCTCAAACAAAACCCTCCTGCTGAAAAAGACGCAAAGGACAGGAGCGGTCAGACGCCCCTTTACGTGGCTGTTGTTGAAGACAGGCAAGCTATTGTGGAGCTCCTTATTGGAGAAGGTGCTGACACAGAAGCAAAGGACTTGGGTGGTAATACCGTTCTGCATTGGGCTATTACTGCAGAAAAGGAAAAGATGGCAAGGCTTCTTATCAAAGCGGGTTCTGATATAGAAGCAAGGGGCGCAGATGGCCATACTATTCTGCACTGGGCAGTTACTGTAGGAAATAAGGACACAGTAACGCTACTTATTGAGCTGGGTGCTGATAAAGAAGCAAAGGACTCAGATGGCCGTACTGTTCTTCACTGGGCAGTCAGCACAGATAAGGAAGATATGGTAAGGCTACTTATTAAATTAGGTTCTGATATAGAAGCCAGGGGTAAAGATGGCCGAACAGTTCTGCACTGGGCGGTCACTGTAGGAAAGGAAGATATGGTGAGGCTGCTTATTGAGCTAGGTGCTGATAAAGAAGCAAAGGATCCGGATGGGTTGACTCCACAAGACCTTATCATCAATCAAGGCCGGTGATCTGTACCCTGGAATTTCATAGCTGCTGCTGAATGAGGGTTCGAAATGATCTAATGGTTAAGTTGGAGAAAATGCTTAGCATTTGGAGAGCGAGTGAAACAAAGGAATGAGAACAAGATGAGATAATTGAGAGCTATATTCTGCTGTGGTAGGGTGGTTCTCTCTCGAGCCTGATGGGCTGGCTTCAGAAATACTTTTCAAAAGGTAATCAAAGAGAGAACCGCTTGGCCTCATTACTGAGTACAACCTTACCCTTTCCACAAAAAGCACCAATGTACGAGAAAACATCCAAGTTGGTCCATGGAGTTGATACAAATCCTTTTGTTGAATCTAATGCTTCCCTCACCACTCCATTTCTCGCCAAAGTCCATCTGTAGGTTTACAGCAACAAGTTCCTTGATACTAGGCTTTGCCGGGTTGGTACTAGGAATAACACGCAAGTTCAGGGCTTCGAGCTCCTCAGATTCCCCCAACTCAAGAGGCGCCTTATGTGCAAACTCAAAGTCGATGACAGAGCGTCCCGCGGGCCGCTCCACGTTTCCTGTGATAACCCTGGATCTAGCTGATGGGTGAAAGTTGGTTTGACCAAAGATTCTGGGATATCCGAACAATTCTCTGCCAGCGAAGATGGCGTTGTCATTGTCGAGGACAAGAACTATGTTATAGCTCTATGTCTTGCCGTTATCATTGACCTGTGCGGCATGGATGAACTCGTTGTACCCGCCGACTGGAGAGATTCCGTAGTGAACGAAGAAGGACGTCATGATAGGTTCGCCTTCCATCTCTAGTTCACGAGGTACAAACAAGGTGCTGGATCTGTGAGGCCCGGATGCGGTACATGATGGAGATCATGGTGATGCCGCTGAAGTAGAAAGGCTCTTGGGAATAGTAGGGGGCTGCGAACAGAGGAGTAGCCCTGTCGTCTTCAACGGAGAGTTCCATCCACCTTAGTGAAGATTTAAGTACGGAGAATTATGTGATGAGTGCGTGGCTACAAAGAAATAGTTGGTTATTTTCATTCAGATGTTTTGGGAAGAGAGATTCTTTTATGTTGCTTTCTTGATCCCTGCCTTGCCTTAGATATAAGCTTACTTGCATGGCTTGAGGCCGCTTGTGCTGAGGTCAGTGTATCTCTTTAGAAGCCATAAAGCTTATGTGCGATAAAGAATCATAAAGGCTACCTAAATCTTGCCTAAGCTTATACATAACTTGAGGTATTCCTTAGCAAATATTAGCTCATATGCCGCCTAAAGAGTTGATCTCGTGCGTGCCCAGGCAACCCGAATACCGGGGTACCTGGATCCATTGAGTTTCCATACCTATTATAACCGGCACTCCCATAGGAATGCTGAGTCAGTACACAAGCTCGGAACTGGATGTATTTACCTAGAGAGCATTATTGGACTCAGCAAACGGGCGGACATGAGTTACAATCTTCGTGTCTCAGGGTCATCACGAGGGGCCGACTTTTAACCAAGCCCAATAATGTAGACTCATAAATTCTCGTGAAAAATAAAATCGTATATTTAACCAAGGTCCAATTGTTGTGCCAGCCTATCCATACCATAAAAAGAGTATCTCAAAACATATAATGACCTCTATGTAACTAAATCAAGCCCTCTGGGCTCTTAATAAAACTCTCAATAGTTTGCACGAGCTCCTGTAATCTCGCTTCCCAGAACTCACGACGCTCCTCATCCGCCTCAATACCAACCTGAGTCCTTCCATTCTCGACGAAAGAAACAATACGAGGTGGTGTAGCAGGCTCAGGATGAGGAATGGAGTAGTCCACGCGACACTGAGTACCAGCGAAGGGAATAGAGTCAAAGAATTCCTTGTTGAGATGGTTGGTGAAAGAGCCGTAGAAGGGAGTATCCGCGGCCCAGCTGGTGCATTCCTTGAGCACTTCTTGGAAGCTGAGGGTGGCATGTTGGCTTCCCTCGAGAGACTGGCTTCGAACATAGTCCAGAAGCTGTGATGCGGTCCAGTTGGGCTCGAACTTGACGCGGACGGGTTGGTACTGGTAGCAGGGACCCATGATGGTGTCGATTCCAGTGACATCGACGTCGCGACCGGAAACAATACCACCGAATGTCACGTCAGACACGTTGAGGTGTTGTGACAAAACCTTGGCCCAACCAGCAGTGAGCAGCATCGCGTGTGTCGTATCGGGCGAGGCACCAGCGATGTCAACATCCTTGGTCATGAAGGTAGTCTTCTCCTGAGGATCAGCAGCGGGAGCGATCTCGGTGTAAGATGATCCTTGGAGAGTCTTGCGCCAGAAGTCAACGTTCTTGGACTTGGAGCTGGAAAGGTGCTGGATGTAGGACTCGAAAGGTTCTGATGAAGGAATCTCCAGGCCGCGGTATCTAAGCTCAAGCTGGCGGAGAAGCTCTGGCAGAGACACGCCATCATACTGAGCGTGCGAAATGCGAATCATGAAAGCGTTTTCCTTGTCGCCGTGGAGGACAAAAAGGCGAATGAAGGAAGCACCAAAGGCGAGATCGGTGCTATTGCCGACGTCGTATTCGGCGAGCTGTTTGGCAGCGTCGTCAATTGAGCCCCTAATGTTATGTATTGTCACAGGCACTTCCAGGTCATTGAGCACAGCCTGCAAAGTTTGCCCCTCGTGCTGGACAAATACTGTTCGGAGAATGGGGTGCTGCGACACGAGGTACTGGAAGCTGTCGACAAGACGGGTGGTGTCAATTGACTGATCCAAGTAGAGCATGTTGTACTGGACTGAGCTTCGCGGGGCAGAAACTGTTTGCTTGACATCGCTTTGTTGAGGTCCAGTGGCAGGGAAAACGTCCTGGATCTTCCAGGTCGAGTCCGCCAATTGAGGCTGGATGGCCTGGGCCAGGAAGCCATCGACATCCTTTGTGCCCAACAACGAGAATGGAGTGTACTTCTTAGCAGTCGCATTGCTCTCAGAAGGGACCTCAACCAATGAGTTGGCCATTCCACGAAGCTGCATGCTCTGGAAAATGCTAGCCACAGACAGACGGTACCCATCATGTCGCAGAGCTGAGACCATGCGCATGGCCACAATTGAGTCGCCGCCCAGACGGAAGAAGTTATCATCAAGTGATATCTTCTCTTTTTCAACGCCAAGGAACTTGGACCATGAAGCGCGAAGGACGCGCTCCTTTGTGGTCAAGACTGTGGTGTCGGCGATGGTCTTCTTCAGGGATGCGAAAGACTTGCGAAGCTCGACGACCAGTGACAGAGTGACCTGTTCAGCCAAACCTTCAAGAGAATCGATGTCTACGGTATTGTAGAGAGGGATGCAGATTGAAGGAATAGCATAAGGTGGGAGCGTCTCGACCATAGCCTTGTTGAGACCAACGATGGCGGTAGCAAGCTCGACAGAGACAGCCTCTGACAAGGGCAGCGAAGCATCACCAGTTTCAACGCCAAGCTTCAGCAATTGAGCATCCTTGGCAGGTGTCTCTTGAATGAATGCGACAACCACGGGAGTCTGACTGCTTGAGCCCTTGGGAACGACAAGTCGACTGACGGCCGTAGCGGTACCAGGAAGCAGGCGCTTGAGCTCAATATTCGTAGCATTGAGGTCCACAACGCGACCATCAACGCTGGCCATGTCATCCTTACGACCAACAAACACCAGACTCAAATCATCAGCATATTTGACGAGGTCGCCAGTGCGGAAGAGCTTGCCCTGTCGGCCAGGGTAACCCAGCGTGCCCTCCTTGAGCCATTCAGGAGTATCCACGACATGAGCACTGTCGCTTACTGCGGCGCCTTCGAGGAGAAGCTCTCCAGTACTTCCAAGCGGCATGAGAAGCTTCTCATTGCCGGGTTGAACGATCCAAGGAACATACTGGACGGTAGGGTACTTGTCTCCAATTGACAGGAACCTTGAGATGTCCTTGGGAGAGACAGGTGCGTTCTTGTTGACCTCCCAAATCTCACTAAGCTCTTCTTCGCCGAGGCATGTGAGTTCGCTCAATGACCGGGCTGAGTCACCACGGAGTTGGTTGATAGCAACCTCGAACTGCGACAGCACACGCTCAACTTGCACCTGGCTCAGAAGCTCTTCGTCAAAGCTTGCCAACAGACGGAACCCAGTCTTTTGAATTGACACAGCCAGCATAAGAGGATAAGAATTGAAGTGCAGAGCCTCAAGCGCTGCATCTCCGCCACGGAAAGAGGGCAGTTCGTCGGTCTCTATCTCGGAAGGCTCGGGATCTTGGGGCTGGACGACAAGACCCATGGTGACCTCACAAGCGATTTGGGCATCTTCGCTGAGTCGACGGATGTGCTGAATACCGAGATGTTCGTGTGCGGCACGCGCAACACTCTGTTCTTGAACCGCTCGAAGGAATTCTTGTACTGTGGTAGTACGGTCAAGACGGATGCGAACTGGGACAGTAGCCAGAATAGGACCCTCGATGAGTTCAGCGCCAGGAAGAGGAATAGTACGACCCATGAATGTCTCTCCAAACACCACATCGTCGCTCATGGAATATTGTGACGCGAGTAGAGCCCATGCCGCACGAATGACAGTAGCGATGGTGATGTCCGACTTGGCAGCCTTGTCGAGTTTGATGAAGCGCTCAGTTAGAGATTGAGGATCGGGGATATAAGAGCGCGACGGCAGAGTCGGGAATTGCGGCCCAGTAGCGCCCGCAAGTTGAGTCTTCCAATAATCCTTGGATGACTCCCGTGAGTCTTCGGCCAGGTAACGAATGAAGTGCTTGAATTGAGCAGGGCGCGAGACTTCTTCACCCTTGTACGCAGCGCGAGCATGCTCTACAATAAGATCTGTAGACCATCCATCGTAAATAGCGTGGTGGGCTGTCCAGACAAAGTATCGCTTGTCAAGAGCCTTGTTGGTGACGATGGCGAAGCGGGAAAGGGGCGTGCCAGGCGACATGGGCTCCTTCTTGTCTTCTTCTAGGAACTCCTCCAGGCTTGACTCAACTTCCTTCCATTGAAGCGACTCATTGACTACGACTTGCATGAATCCGTGCTGCTTGAACTCGACGATGCGAGTGCGAAGGATAGGACTCTCCATGTACACAACATCCCACGCCGACTTGAGCTTGTCAACAGAGCTTGAGGCGGGAATATCGGCAATTCTCTGCGCGACATAATTCTCTTTTGATCGCGTGTAGAAAGCCATATGAATCTCTTGCATAGGTGCGCAAGGGTAAATATCCTCAATTGCACTGAAATCGCAGCCAGATTGCTGAGCAGCCTCAGCGCGTAACGCGTCGCGATCCATGTTATCTTTGAGCAGAGAAAACCCAGGAATCTGCATATCAACACCCTTACTGCTATCGCCCTTTTGCATCGACTTTGCCATATCGGAGAGGACTGGGTAATTGAAGATGTCGGCAACGGAGAGTGTGTATCCCCAGTCTCGAATGACAGGCACGAGCTTCATCGCGAGGACGGAGTCTCCGCCTGATGTGAAGAAGTTGTGAGTAGTGCTGACCTGCTTTGCCTCAATTCCAAGCAAGCGACACCAAGAATCACGCAGGAAGAGCTCAGCTTCAGACTCAGGCTCGCGAATCTCGGAAGCCTCATTTGCAGCCGCCGAGGCTTGGAGATTAGCAGAGATCTCGGCACCTAGAGCACGCAGAGACTTGCGATCTGTCTTTCCAGAAACAAGGTATGGGATCTTGGACAGCGTGATGTACGATGCAGGCACCATGTACACTGGAACGACCTTAGAAAGCCTCTCATTGAGCGTCTCCAACGCGTCGCGCAGACGAGGGGGGTAGTCAATCTGGCGAGCGTCACCCTCATCCTTCGCCTCACGATCAGCTATGAAAGCGACAAGCATAGACTCCTTGTTCTGGTTTCGCGGCGCGATAATCTCAGCGACCACTTCGGTACCTGATGGAAGAAGGTTCTTGATGTGGTGTTCAATCTCACCCAATTCCACACGCTGACCTCGTAGTTTAATCTGGGTATCCTTGCGACCGACGAAGACGAAGCCCTTCTCGCCATCGGGATCATATCTGACTAAATCACCTGTCTTGTACAGACGTCCACGTCGACCGGGAATGCCAGCAGCGCCAGCGAGGAGGAAATCTGGGTCATGGATGAAGGCTGCGGCTGTCTTTTCCGGATCACCCAGGTATCCTTGGCCAACAATTGGACCCTCAACAAGCAGCTCTCCAACAGCGCCAACGGGAACAAGCTTGTTATGATCATCGGGATCGACGAGCCAGATGCAAGCGCCGGTACCTGGACCGATACTAACATATGGCTTGCCTGCTGCGCTGGGATTGACAGTGCATCCAATTGTGCACTCAGCAGGGCCATAACCAACAACAATTCGAGTATGTTGACCCCATATAGCAATATCTCCAGCTGAACAAGACTCGCCACCAATACCAAGACTGTTGAGCGAGGGGATAATATCAGGGTCCAAGATGCGCGCAACCGAGGGCGTGATGTTAACCATGTTAACTCTGAGGCGACGAATCGCACCACTCAGATCATTCACACGGTCCATGTCAGTGGGAATACAGAGACATCCACCACGAATAAGCGTGCAGAGAATGCTATCGACACTGACATCGAAAGCATATGATGTAAAGTCGAGCGATCGCGAGGTGCTGGAGTAGCCAATTCCCGTGCTTCGAGCAAGGGCACTGGCAGTGTATGTTTCGTGAGAGAGCATGACTCCCTTAGGCGTACCGGTACTTCCAGAAGTAAAGATGATATAGAGAAGAGATTCGGGCGGTACTTCTGGAAGTTTTCTGAGGGGATCCGCGATCGTCTTGGCGAGTGAGTCGAGGGTCTCTGTATCGACAATGATATGCTTCGCCTCGGGCGCAATTTCGGGTCCGTACTTCGCCTGGTCTCTTGAAGTGAGAATGTGTGTTGCATTGACTTGTTGCGCCATAACTTGTCGTCGCTGAATAGGCTGGCTAGGATCCATGAGGACAAAGGCCGCACCAGCTTTGATGACGCCCATGACGCCAACGGTCGTCCATCTCGACTTCTCAAAGCAGAGCGGTACAATATCACCATTCTTGACTCCAAGATCAATAAGATTTTGCGCAAGCAGCGTAGATAGTCTGTCAACATCCGCGTAAGTAAAATCGCCGTCCCATGAACAAATGGCCGGCGCATCAGGACGCCATCTAACTTGCTCAGCGATAAGAGTGTGAATGCACATAGGCACAGGCGGAGGAAGGTCCTTGTTCCAGTTCCATATTACAGACTTGTCGAGCTCGCCCAGTGGTAAGACGGAACTAATTGTTGCGGTCGCATCGGTGAGGGTCGTGTTGAGTACTTCGACGAGAGCTTGTGCGAAGTGGTTGGCGAGGAACTCTGCGCCCAGAGGCTCGCGCCAGGTCGGTCGAAGCCAGAGAACATCTTTTTCTAGTGTTGCTTCAATTTGTATATTTCCCTGTGTCGCGCGGCGTATTAGCTGGTGTAGATAAGAGGTGATGCTCATGCGCTTACCCAGTTCACTGAAAGGTCGCCGTCTTCGGTCACGTTGGTGACCACCTCGCCTGTCGCAGCCTCATCATTGAAGAAGAACCTATACCCGCTGGTGCTTACGGGTTGTTCTGACTGTAATTGTTCAAGTAGATAGCTTCGAAACACCTTGAGCTCTGATGCGACAGAGGCGCTCCCATCCCATTGCAGCTTTGATGTATTGAGGGTAAACGTGTGACATGTCGATGATCCAATCTCGCTCATTCCCCATGAGAACTCAATGTGGTTTCCATGGCTATGACGATATAGAAGAAGCGCCCATGCTAATAGCAGGGTCTCAAGCTCATAGCTATCTTGTTGGTTCTTGCGCAGAACGGGTACGTCATATCGCACACCTTTTGATCGCGGCACATGCTGCTGCGCCGACGACTGAACGTCTCCCATGATGGTATGAGTTTTTTAATGTTGTATTGGTGGGCTAGGGTAGATCCTACTGGAGACGAAGAGTGTATTGTGGGATTGGGTATGAGAATACAGTTGCAAATCTGCGGTTGCACGTCGAGCTGTCGCAGAAAGTCAGTCAGTCAGTCAGTCTACATGAACGCCTCCACTATTTTATTGCAGAATTGCAAACCAACATGCAGAAACCCCATTACGTATTGAACAGACCTTTTCTTCCTCCTTGTGCGTGCCGTGGGGGGTCGAGGACGGGGACCTTTGAAGCTTCACTCACTCATTCAGGGTCCCGAGCTTCCCATCATGGGCGACTTCGGAGGGTGTCCGCCTTGGTCCTCATTTTGCTGATCTCGGCACACTAATCCGGACGACTGTCGATGGGAAGAACAAGAAGCCCCACGCTGTGATGGACCCTCGGCGACATCCTGGCTTTCCGTTCGAAGCATGGCGGAACTAGTGCGGACAGAAGCAAAGAGAAGGAAACGATACGAAGAGGGCTGTGGAGGTTGTTCTGCCAAGAGGTTTGTGAATGAGGCTCCTTCTATGGCCCAGGGGAAATTACATGTTCGCATGAAGTCATGCATAGCGGAACGTCAGAGAAGACATGGTAGCCAGAGCTCTGGGAAAGGATTTGTCCACCCACTGTCTCATGTAACGAATGGTTCGATAGCAAATGAAAGAGAGTTCAAGAGACTGCCCATGTCCCTCCCACTGACTGTCCAGCATTGACTCAAGTGGACGAGTTGCAGGCCTCTCCACCGCGCCATGTAACAACGTTGCAGCCCAAGAGACAGCAAGCAGGGATTCTTTTCGTCCCGTTACTATACGGAGAGGAGTAATGGTAATCGACATGCTTAGCAACGGGATGAAATGAAACCCTGTTCCCTCTTGGATTGGCGGAGACTCAGTGTCCATGCATGAGGCCGAGGCGACAATTTTTCCCTCATCTGGTGGGTGGGGTGATTGATAAGTCCATTATCTGATCCGATTGACAAGGATTCATCGCTAAAATCTCCACACAAGCTTCTCATGGCGTCACACCACAAGCCACCAATTGTGAACAATTTCACGCCGTTTGCCTCTGAAACCGCCACTGGTACAGTACTTTATAGATTAGATCTATTCTAATGTGAATCAGGTGCCTTATTTTAGGCACTATAGAAGTATGAATACCGAGAAAATGCCTCAATAGCTACTGCATCAGGGCATCATAGCTTGCTATCCACCCATCTCGGAGCCCTCTTCTCCACAAAGGCCTGCACGCCCTCGTGGAAATTATGTCCATCAGCCATGACAGCGTCCCACGTCTGACGATGCACCCGCACCGCATTCTCAGCGCTCCCATGCTCCCAGCCCGCAAGGATACCCGCGCGAGAAACAATAACGCTGTCAGGGCTATTCTTGATGATCATCTCCGCGTACTCGAGTGCTTTTTTCACCACTGGCCGCTCTAGCACGTCGCACTCTGCTGGGGCATCTTCAGTGATGGCGTTGAGAATGCCGAACTCGCGCGCCTCTGCGGCGCTGATGCTCCGCCCTGTTAGAGCCATTTCAGTGGCGCGCGGGCGCCCAATTGTCCTGGCCAGGCGTGGTAGTGAACCCGCGTTGGCAACAACACCGATCTTAGCTTCTGGGAGAGCAAAAGTAGCGCTCTTTGCGGCGACTATGAGGTCGAGATTGGCGATCATCTCAAAACCGCCTCCCATAGCGAGACCGTTGACAGCGGCGATGATTGGTTTTTTGCCGCTCCTACGCGAAAGGCCGCCGAATCCCGTCGTGGGCGGGTCCATGGGCCTCTTCTCGGGTATTCCGTCTCTTTTGCGCTGGTTGATCTGGTTCCATTCCTTGAGGTCCATGCCAGCGCAGAATGCACGCCCAGCGCCTGTGACAATGGCACACCGCAGTGAGGGCTCGTTGTCGTACCACTCCCAGAGAGCTTCGAGCTCATATTCTGCGTCGCTGGTCATTGCATTGAGGGCTTTGGGGCGATTGAAGACCACGAGCATAACGTGGTTTGCTGGGAATGAGACGAGGCCATAGCTTTGCGGTGGTGGTTGGCGATTGAACGTGTGTTGCGCCATTGTGGTCGATTTGCTGAATGATGGTGGAATGCTGTATGCCTCACTGTGCGTTTATGTGTAACGACAAGCTGCACGCTGTCATAAATCAGACGTGTTTCCCTTGACAGGGTTTATCTGATGAAGCCGAGGCCGCTCAATGGCCAGCGAATTGGATGAATCTGTTCCGATCAGATAAAAAATGTGGCCTAAGCCGGCGTTAGAGTTCCAGAAGGGTTCAGTTGAGGATCCCTGTCTCTACACCTCCCGACACACGCCCCGTGGCCTTGGTCCTGGTCGTTTTGGCGTGGAGCTACGGAATGAACCGTTTGGCCATCTAATCAATCACATCTGATAACCAGGCCGGCGGTGCATCACATGCTACTATGCAGGCACGTCTCTTTTGATGATCGTGCATGATGCTAAGTTAGCCCCGAGATCGGATGGACCAGCAGAGTTTTCATGGGAGCTATGACACTTGCGAAATTGAAAGAGCTTGTGGGATGATCACAGCTTGTTTTGAGGTAAAGAATGCGAGGCCAGGGGAGCTCCAAAAGAACTTGAAGCCTTGTCCAACATCTTCAAAGACAGCGACGAAATATCCTACAGAGGACAGCGACTGAAAACACAGCGACAACGCCAGGCCTACCGCCTCGGCAACAGTTTGTGCTTTCTTTTTCCACGCAGGTCGAGTTGTGGCTTGCCTTGGCTAACACACATGTCCCGGTGCTATCGCCAGTAGTTGAGCAAGCCTCTGTTTACCCTCCGACCGAAACCGCGCCGCCCCCGAGCTGAAAAGAATGTCATCGATTGCGCTCATGAGCATACAGTCCCGTGGTCGGGCATGAAAAGAAGCTGCACGTCGATTGAGGCCTAAAGCGCAGCATTCAAATCACCTGCTGGAAGAGGCAGTGTGCATTTTGCACTGGCTCGTTTGACGCGCCACCAATTCTAATCGGCGGCTGGCGAGTGTCATAGTCAAGAATGCGCCAGCGATTGTCATTTTTTACAGCGTTGCGTTTCTGAGATTTGAGCTGTCTCAGTAGTCGCTCACTGTCTGTTAGCATTTGCAGCCACCTTTCTTTTGTTGCGAAGCTTACGCGACGATCCAATAGACCTGAAGATTTGCTGGGTTTTACTTGGGTTTGCGCGACAAGCGCAATCGAGTGAACGCAAAGCGCACTTCCTACAGTAAAACAAACTAAATCTCGCCTCATTCCATCGTGATTGACGATTAAAAGACCTAGATCTGTATTTTCTTTTTTCGGCTTTTGGCACTGAACGAGGTGGTTTGCCGGGTGTCTTTCCATTACGTTTGATTTGTATGTAGCAGGAATAGCCAATTTGAAGATCGAGAATCATGGTCCTGCACAACGATAATGCTAGAAAAGATGTTCGCAAACGACCCCAATTGATCGCATTCCTTGCCCGCACTCTATCTAAAGCGACATGTATCTCGTCCAGCTCATTCTGTATCAATGGATTGGCTTTGGTTGGATCGAGACAGCCCATCATCCAAAGTTAGCATCGCCGAGCGTTTACCCTATGCCTCTGCAACTTATGTCTGTGTCGGTGCTCGTGCTTGGGCTTCAAGCCATCTCTCGTAGGGTATGTATGATTCGTAGGACATATCAATCTAATCTTATCAGATTGATGGCAAAGATTGATTGATTGGTGTTGGACAAGCCAGCTCCCGTTCCGCGATGGTGAAGCGAAAGTTGGTGGCGTGAATGTCATCCCGAAACCACCAAGACCAAGCCAACCATGGTCTCTACGCAACCTCCATCATCATGACTTCCGTGAGGTCTGAGGCAAACCAAAGTAGACTAAATGGAGAGGCTCCTCGGACTTCAGATGCCAAAAAGTTAGCAATTCATCTCGTAATCCCAAGTTTGTAGGGTAGAGCATCCGAACTTGAGAATATCCATGACCAGCATCTGAGCACCAACAATTCTTGCCTGGTGGAAAGTCTCAAATCTTAGAGCCCACAACAGCTTCTCCACGCCGCAAACTAGCGCAAAACCCACCCATCTGGTCCCAATTAGCGCACGTCTAGTGGCATGATCTCGCTGCAAGTCGCAGGGACTGCGGATAATCGGCACAGACCGGATACAACTCAACAACCAAAGCCTCACCGAGCTACTAAGCTCTTCAACTTCAATACAGAGACTCCCCTTCCTCCTCGGCTTCTGTCCACTTCACGGTAGACGTCGGAATATCCGCCGTCATGGCTCGCATCTTATCTAATCTGATTGGGCCAAGACGCGGAACTCCTAGATCGGGGTATAAATAAAATCTGGAGATGAGATGAGAAAAGATCAAGTTAGCAGTCACAAGCCAGCACCCAAAACAAGAGCCAAAATGTCCTCAGAACCTTTCCAGCAAAAGTCGCCAATCAAGATCAGGTTACCTCAGCCTTATCTGGGCACTTACTATCTCGAGCGCACTGCTGAGAACAAGCAGTCGTATCGTCTGCGCAAGGACGACTCCGTCACAGAGGGCAAGCCGTTCCCCAAGGCTCTTCACGGCGATGATCTAGTCTTCTCTAAGATTCCCGCTGCGGAGTCTGATAAGATTCCTGATTCTGATAACCGCGAGTATGCTCGTGCAAGAAGAAGTCCTGTCTGGGCGTTGAGCTGGGAGAAGCAGACACCTACGCTTGCGCAGACCTGGATGTTCTTCTACACTTTCTTCACGTATCACTTTGATGTGGAGCAATTCCGTCTTCGTCTTGAGGGCGCTGGCGCTGAAGATCTGGCTAAGGGTCTTGTCCTCTCCATGGTGGCCATCAACATGCCTCAGCCTCCCAAGGGCGTTGACCCAGCACCCAGCACCGGCGTTGAGGTTCTCGTGCTTCGCAGCGCCTTCTGGCAAGGATGCGCCTCTCCGCTAGGCCAACAGCCTATCTGGCTTCCTACCTGGAACTCTGCCAATGTGGTGCCTCATCTGGAGTATGTGATGACGCCCACCTCTGAGTCCACTCTTCTGCGTCACCCACGCCGAACACCTAAGCCTGCTGCCGGTAGTACCATCTACAGTCGCTACATCCCATCGCTGGATGAGCACTTCAACCTCGTCGCTCTAGACTACGAGAACCCCGAGCACCTGGGTCTGTTCAACACATGGCAGAACGACCCTCGTGTCGCAGCTGGCTGGATGGAGACAGGTACTCTAGATGAGCATCGCACGTATCTCAAGAACATCCACGAAGACCCCCATCAATTCGCGGTGCTGGGCTTCTTCAACGACACACCCTTCGCCTACTTTGAGCTCTACTGGGCCAAGGAGGATAAGATGGGCCAGCACTACGCCTGCCTTGACTTTGATCGCGGCCGACACTCTCTTGTTGGCAACGACAAGTTCCGCGGACAGTATCGCGTTATGGCATGGTGGCCCAGTGTGATGCACTACGAGTTCCTGGACGACCACCGCACCGAGAACGTCGTTGGTGAGCCTCGTCTCTCAAGCGAGAATGTGCTCAAGTACGAGATGATCTTTGGTCTTCACCAGGATAAGTGGATGGATCTGCCTCACAAGCGATCCAACCTCGTCAAGATCTCTCGCGAGCGCTTCTTCCAGATCTGTCCCTTCAACCAGGGCAAGCCGCGTGTCGCAGGCACGACCTTTGGCTTTGAACCCAAGCTGTAAATAACTGATGAAGCATCACTAAAAGCTGGTGGATTAGCAATTTGATAGCAACAGTAGAGTAAAATAATGTTAGCGACTCGTATTTTGTCAGTCAATAGTCATAAGCAGTGTTGGTCATTCTTGCAACCTCTTGGCGACGGGCCGTGAGCATGAGTGTCAAAGAAGAGGCAGTGATCATCAATGAGCGGGAATAATCATGCCAAGATAACGGCCAAGCGACGATCCGATCTTACCGATCAAGAATCCTTTGACACGTTGCCAAGACTCTTTCGCATTGTCGATCTTTTGTTCTCAATCAACGTGAAATAGGCGAAGTTATCACATTAACGGCCCGCGTTCAATACGCGGCAAACTGCCTCTAGAACCAGTGAATGATGGACCCCAATATCGATGCTGTGAAGCTAACCGTGACCCTTGAATTGCCTTTCGGGACATCAGTCGGCTCTTACTCAATTCCGGAAATGTCGAGAATTGGCCGCTCGTGATACGGAGCTAGCGTGGGGGACCCTTTTCTCAATATGGTTTCTCGTCTACATCACTCCGAGCTTACAAACAACACGCGGAAACTGGACAAATTCCGCCGCTTGCAGCCGTCATTTAAGCTTGTTTAAGCGGGAGATTCATTGCATTGGGGGCTTGCAGCAGTTAGATCGCGTGCCTCACCAAACCTTCTTTTCTCTAAGCTTATGATCAAGCAAGAATGCATTTCCAGGTCCAGGGGTCTGATGGTCTCACAAGGTGGTGGAGCGACTCTCCCACATTCCCGCGGCTACAGCGGTTCAGGCACCCGATCCCTGGGAGACTTGACTTCATGTGGCGGATTGTCCGCTGTTAGTGAGACCAGAACCAAGCCTCATTATGCAATCCTGGCTACAAACGGTCATGGTCATAGGGCTACGGATAACGAGAAATGGAGCTGTATTTGCCAAGACGAAGTTATTGATGATTGCCAAGGTAAGAAAAATGGGCATTTTACGCCGGCGAGCTTCCGAGGATTTTTAGTCTGCCAAGCGGGTAACGTCGAAAGCTGATGCAGGGTTTTCTGACAACGTCGTGTCCTGTTCCGACGTGTTGGTTCACATACCTACCAAAGGCGCCTGATCACGCAGTTGGTAATAAAACCCCACGCAAGAGGGAAAAACTAAAGAAATACGGATACCACTCGGATAGCGAGAAGAGAATTGGGAAGCTGACCCGTCAGGATTAGACCCGCTGCAACGCGGAGGTTACAGTGAGGCCTCAGCGATAGACCTTGAATTGACATGACAATGCTGCAAAGCGCATGAGCTAAGATTAAATCGCCATCCACAACACGATACATACAACATGGAACAGCCCAGCAGAGGTAATTCCACCGATCAAGTTGAAGCATCTAATCGATCAATCAGATTAGATAATGGAATCTCTCTTCGCGGCGAATTCTCAAATCACCCCCACTAACCGACCAGGTTACTCGGCGTTCCAGGCCTGTACTAGACAAAGTGGCTGCAGCCGCTGGATCCCTCGCGTCCCGAGAATCTCCAGTTGAGGTGGTCCTCTGTTGGTTCCAATCTCTCTGCCGCTGGTACGACAATTCCCTAAGCAAGCCGATTTCGGTGGATTCCAACTCAATGGTCGTTTTGGCCACCTGAGAGGCCTGATCTTATCTGATGGAAGTGGATTGCGTCTAGTATCCTGAACAGTCTAGCCAAAACACCCTTGCTGCGACATTATTTTTATTTTATTTTTCTGTTCCCCTGCAGCTATAACCAGCTGCTTTTCCCCTCCCATGATCTCTTTCCTCCTTGTCTTCCCAAGCTTAAGCTTAATTTTATCCCAAAGATAAGATCACCATGGGACTTCTCGACAAGATCCACCTCGGCCGTAAGGGCAATGAGGGTGTAGCTGCTGAAGAGCCTGTCACTGTCACTGCCTCTGTCCACGATAAGGACCAGGAGGCTGGTGTTTACCCTGATGAGAGTGGCAGTACCAGCGATGCTGTTACTGAGAACGCGCAGCATGGTGTCCAGAATGTTGAAGCTACGACTCTGGCTTGGACTAAGAAGGCTCTGGCTGGTGTCTTTGTCTTGTATGTATCCGTCTTTGCGATGAGATTCAAGTTATACTAACGCCGTTGCAGCATGTGGTTGATCTATCTCACCAATGGCTTCCAGAGCCAGATCAACAACACTCTCGTTCCTTACGCCAGCAGTGAATGGTCGGCTCACTCCCTCCTCCCCGTCATCAACGTTGTCGCCAGCTGCATGACTGCGGCTGTTTACATTCCTCTGTCCAAGATTCTCGATATCTGGGGCCGTGCTGAGGGTTTCCTTCTCATGGTCACATTCGCTACCATCGGTATGATCATGATGGCGGCTAGCCACAACCTCGCCACCTATTGTGCTGCCTATGTAAGTCAATTTCTACTTTTTGCAATACCTTCCGTATACTGATTCTTCACAGGTCTTCTGGCAGGTTGGCTGGTCTGGTCTCACCTACAGCATCGACGTTATCACGGCCGATTCAACACAGCTCAAGAACCGAGGTCTGGCATACGCATTTACTTCCTCTCCCTACATGATCACTGCTTTCGCTGGACCCAAGTCTGCCGAGGCTTTCCTCCGAAACGGCGACCAGTGGCGATGGGGCTTTGGCACTTTCTCCATCGTCCTTCCCGTTGTCGCGCTCCCCTTGTATCTTCTTTTGAGGTTCAACCTTCAAAAGGCCAAGAAGCAGGGTCTCCTCGTTCGCCAGCCCAGCGGTCGAACATTCTTTGAGAACATCAAGTGGGGACTCACTGAGTTTGATGCTCCCGGTGCTTTCTTGTTCGCTGCCGGCCTCGTTATCTTCCTCCTTCCCTTCTCCATCGCCAGCAGTGCTCCCAAGGGCTGGAACACACCTTACATCATTGCCATGATCATTCTGGGCGTCGTTCTCTTGGCCATCTTCGGTGCTTACGAGCGTTTCGTCGCCCCCAAGCCCTTCCTTCGCTTTGAACTCCTCACCAGCCGCACCGTCATTGGTGTCTGTCTTCTGGACTTCATCTACATGATTGCCTACTACTGCTGGAACAGTTACTTCACCTCCTTCCTCCAGGTAGTCAACAACCTTTCTCCCTCCAATGCCGGATACGTCAGCAACACCTTTGAGATTGTTTCTGGTGTCCTCCTCTTCATTGTTGGTTTTGCTATGCACAAGACTGGTCGCTTTAAGTGGATTCTGTGTGTCGGTATTCCTCTGTACATGTTCGCTCAGGGTCTCATGATCTACTTCCGACGCCCTGGTCAGTCCGTCGGTTATCTCATCATGTGTGAGGTCTTCATCTCCATCGCTGGTGCTACCTTCATTCTCTGCATGCAGGTCGGTATCCTCGCTGCCGTCGAGCATCAGTATGTCGCTACCGCCCTGGCTACCCTGAGCGTCACTGGAAACATTGGTTCTGCCGTCGGAAGCACCATTTCTGCCACTATCTGGACCAATACTTTCTACAAGAAGCTTGCCGAGTATCTTCCCGAGTCTGCTCTTGCCAACCTCGACGAGATCTACGAAACCATTGACTCCCAACTTGCTTACGAGCCTGGATCTCCCGAGCGCCTTGCTATCCAGAAAGCTTACGGCTACGGTCAGGCCCGTATGCTCGGTGCCGGCACTGGTATCATGGCCATTGCTCTCATTTCGCTGTTCTTGATCAAGAACTACGATCTCAGGAAGATCAAGCAGACCAAAGGTACTGTCTTCTAAAGGACGTGGTTATCTTGGATTATGCTTCGTCAAATTTATCTCAAATAAAATTACGGTGGAAGAGTAATGTTGTATCATGTTATATACCTAGTACCTAACAGAAAGATTTAATAAACGACTGGAGCATTGGAGGCTCCGACACATCGGCATTATACGCCTGATTAAACCCAGATGCATTCTTTAAGGTTTTCTAAGTGACTGTGAGCGGGTTTCTGTTCAACTGGACCATCCATCTGATCATTTTGGCGCCATAGACATCAAATTGGTGAGTGTCCTGTCGCCAAAGTGATGCACCGACCGGATTGGGCGGTATCTTCGTAATCGCCTAACTTACCGTGTCGCATCAGGTCAGAGACTCAAAAATAATTAACAGGCTTCATTTGGATGTTTTGTGCCACAAGTCACCCACTGATGGCCTTCATTGGAGATGTCACCCATACGTTCGGTCTCCAGCCATCTCTCATCATCTCGATTCACGGACGTCGCTGAGGAAGACCTTGTATTGCTGTGCGCACTTGCATGCGCTTTCTCAAATTAATTCTATCTTTCTACCTTCAGTTCTAAATTAAATCTTTCCAAGAATGAACTGCATGAGTCCCTGTTGAAGACCCGTCACGGCCACACTTCCATGATCTTCACCCTCAAACTCACGTGTCCAAATCTTCCTCACGCTCGGACATCCCTCCAATCGCGACACCAATGCCTTTGCACTGTCTCTCATCTTATCATCCTCGGCACAATTTTGCCTCTTATACCATTTCTCATCATCCTCATCAGGCTCTCTCACTAGCTCCGACTTCCCAGTGCCCCAGGTGAGAGCTAGCGAAAATGGAGGATCAACAGGCTTGTCGCGCTTAAGGAAAGCAGTCTCTGGCTCGCGGATCAAATAGTCTTTGTTCCACCAGATGACGGGGCTTGCAGCGATATAAGTGTTGAAGAGTTCTGGTTGGGTGAACATGGTGTTGAGGGTGAAGATGCCACCGTATGAATGGCCAAAGAGGGCCTTGCGACCGGTGTGAAGATTGGCTTTGGGGAAGAGCTTGTCTTCAACATACGGCATGACGTCGGTTTTCACCCATTCAAGGAATTCATTGGCCTCACCAAATGAAATGTCTGTACGAGGTTTGCCGTATCTGTCGAGAGGCATGTCATACTCATCGGCAAATGGCGTAAGATCTGGGCCGCGACGGAAGTCATAGACATATTTACTGGGCGGGTATCCAATGCCCACTACAACGGTTCTTGTGCTGTTCAAGTATTCCAAACGTCGGGAAACATCAACAGCTGTGAAGAAATAGGCGTTGCCGTCAACAAGGTACCTACGAAATGGTTAGGTGCTGAAGTTGGGGTACGGTGAAGCTGAACTTACACCAAATTGACCTTCTCATTTTCAGCGGCAACACGGTCCTCGCCCCAGCACAAAGGCCATGCTACTTGCACAAGGTAGTCTCCCCTCTTTGTCTTGGCAAGCCACTCAAGGGTATTAGGGACACGAGCGTGTCCATGGCTATGATCAGAAGCAGTCATTTTGTTGCGGGCGTGAATGAGGTTTCTTGGTGGTGATAGCGATAATAATGGGCGTGCGCGAGTGAGACAACGCAGCATGACATGCAGCGACAGCAAGCTAAGGCAAGACGCGTCAGTTACTGGGCTGGACTCAAGATCTGATAAACAGAGAAAAAGATCTGATAAAAAACCGCGCATTTACTATGGGGCCTTTATGGCATCCGTGGGCCAGCGGTATCGGGGCATGGGCGGTTACGTTCGGCAGAACCTGCCGGAATTTGCGACGCTGTGACATAAGATATTCGGATCAGTATCGTTGGAATGGTCGTTTGTTCTTTGCTGGTTGCAATAATGAACCTGGCGTTGTGGTGATCGCCATGTCATCTGCGACGACGCTCCATTATTGTAAGTCAGCAAGCGATGCACCAGAGCTTCGCGGCCGAGGAACACGGGCTGTTGGTAATCCATCGACACCCTATAGTAGCAAATACGGGTACTCCCGTGCTATTTCCTCATTGTATAGGCGTAGACAGACATAAGCCTTGAAGTGATCTTCTGTCGAAGAGAGATAGTGTCGCCTGTCGTGTCTACGCCGGTGTAGCAGGACTTCATGTCATTTCAAGGATAATGCGCGACACGAATTGCTGGTAACTTTTTGAGCACTTCATATATCTGTAACTTAATTGCATGTCGAGTAACTGAATGAGAAAGCTATAGCTTAAGAACGAGTCGGATTTCACGGAACGGGGGGGTCGACTGCTCACTTCTCTGCAGACCGACCAATATCTCAAAGAGGTGTGACGGGCAGGACTTGCTAGGCCTAGAGCAGAATGGAACATAATCTAATCAATCAGATAAGATCAAACAAGTCCTTCCAATCAGGGTAACATTGAGCCTCTAGCCTAGTTAGATTCACAGCAGTCCTGCAAGATGCCCTTGCATAGCCGCCTCGTAGCTGATGCAAGACCCTCCCGATGCACCTCTACCCATTAATATGGGGAAAGTTTAGGAACATCCGAGCTTGGCAGTATTGCTGTGTGGAGCTCAAGCTGGCTTGGAGTGATGTTCGGGGTGTCGTGAGTTCAGTGGAAGGAACCTTGGATGATGGTCGTGGTGGTTGAAGGTGATCAGATGAGTCGCGCTGCTCGGAGCGACACAAGCTGGACTGCTGATAAGAAGTGTTTTACGGTGGAATTCCGTGGCGCCGGCTGTGAGCACGATGGTTTTGCTGAGTCTGTGTCGTTGTATGCCCCAAAGACGGCATCCTCAGTGGACAATGACTGTCGCTGCACTGAGCTCACACGTCTACCGAAGGAACACAACTCGTTCGAGCGTATTTTATACACTTATTCAATCTATTTTAATATCATTGAAACTGGTCTGGCTGCAGTTTGACAAGCTGAGATCGCTAGCCATCTGTTCAATGGGTCGCTGTATTCGGACAGCCCATACGCGTTCTCTTATAACTCATAGCCATGCGGGCCCGAACTCGTGTCCACCCAGTGTGCACAATAGCCCATGAGGCTAATATAAATCCGAAGTCCTCTGTGTGTTTGGGATGAAAGCCTGCCCCAGAGTTACGCAGTTGGGTGGAATAGGCATTACTGCAGGAGGGCCCTCGGTAGGACTTCAATACAACACGATTAGTATGATAAAGTTTTGATTCGCAAAATAATGGCTCGATTGTTTGCTGGTCTCGAAACATATGCTGTTGATGAGCTTGTAATTCACGATCGAAAGCCTTCTAATAATTGAGAGGCCATTTTGGTGGCTTATGTTAACATGTCGACTCCGATATTTACTTTCAACGGTCGGAGCCAACAACGCCACTGGATGGCCCACGCTTAAGAGTTTCTCCAGGCCCTAGAGGAGAAACAAATGGCGGGTCAACAACAACCTTACCGATGCGCGAAAACAGGAATTGGCAGAGTCTCGATTATTTGCCTAGCAACCTATGTAGTGGGGGTCATCTTTGCAATTGCGATGATCATTCCCAACTAACAACCCTTGGTGAGATGGCCGAGTTGGTTATGGCGCCAGGTTAAGGTTAACCTTAACACCAATTTCCTGGTGGAGCAATCCTCCTGGGTTCGAGTCCCAGTCTCATCAATCTCTTTTGCCATATAAACGAGCGGATTACTTTTTGCCGATGGAAATGGGAGACACATCCCATCTCCAACATGCCGACATTTTGGCCAGAGTTTTTTTTCTTTGTGGACTTTAGTGCTCTCGGGTCGGGTCGGGTCAAAGTTGGGTCAAAACCGAAGCCCCAACCTTTCGCTAACGCGTTGGACCTAAATGTTATGGTGCATACGTATCCGAACACAGTCGGGCGACCAACCCAGAGTCAGTGTCCCTGACGTGGACAGCACAGGGCATTTTTGGCGCTGTAAGGCCACTGAAAATCCGCCAAACAACAACCCACTCACTGTAATTCCGCGTCACCTTGTGGCATTAATGCTGAATCGAATGTTCGTTTGGGTTCGTTTATCACGCAAGAATTGAACCCGATTTGTTTAGTTGATCATGTTTATACAACAGACTCAATTGAGTCATCTAGATGGTCTATCTGAGAAGTTGTCCTGAGACAATGGTTTAAAATTTGTACATTATAATGAGACTTTCATGGCATACAACAACCGCCCGCCTACAGGCGGCGCTGGTGTCGGCGCTGTCGCTGTCGGAGAGATCTCTTGCACTTAGAAGGCCTCTTGGTAGCAACGGGTGTGCTAACGGGAGCAGTAGGAGCACTAGGGATAGTGCCGTTGCTGGGAACAACAGGGCTGGTGACACCGTTTCCGCCTCCGAGAATCTTGGCAGCAGCGTGCTCAGCGGCAACCATAATGATGGCCTGGGTGTTACCAGTGGGAAGATCAGGGTGGATGGAACCGTCAACGACGAAGAGGTTCTCAGTGCCCCAGACCTTGGTGTCGGTGTCGACAACGCTAGAGCCGTCGTTCTCGGTACCCATGATGGCGGAGCCGACGAAGTGAGAGCCGCTGACGTACTCAGACATGAGGCTCTCAGCGGTAGCGTTGCTGGCGATGCTGAGGGTGCTGTTGGGCTTGGAGGCAAACTGGATGAGCTTGTTCATGAAGGACTTGACAGCCTCCTTGTCGCCGGCAGTCTTGAGGTAGGGCTCGCCGTTAAGCTTGGTAGCACCGGAACCGGTGACAGTGAGGGAACCGCTGGAGGTGGCGCCGTGGGTGAGGTAGACCTTGACCTTGACGGTGTTGTCACCAGAAGCAGCGCAAGTACCCTGGACATATCGCTCAATGCCATCAGAGCCCTTGACAGTGTCCCAGAAGATGAAGCGCTGGCCAGACTGGGCGAGAAGACCATCACCTTGAGCGAAAAGGTCGATGTTGGTCTGGCTAGGCTTGGTGAAGTCGGTCTCGCTGAGGGCAGACATGGGCTGCTTGGTCTTCATCTTGACAGTGAAGATGGGGTGGTCCTTGAGGTTCTCTCCGACGGGGAGGTTGATCCACTGCTCCTTAGCGGGCATCTTGATGCGCTGGCTTCCACTGGCAACAGCCTCGATCTGCTTAGCGGGACCGATACCAGAGTTGACGAGAAGGCGGGGAGTAGCAAGGGCACCAGCGGCGAGGATGACTGCGCCGTCCTTCTTGAGGTTGATGATCTGGCGAGTAGAAGGACCAGACTGGACTTCAATACCGGTGACAGTCTTACCCTCGCGAATGACGCGGAGGACCTTGGTCTTGAGCTGAAGCTTGAAGTTGGGGTTGGCCTGAGCGAGAGGGAGATAATCACGGACGGGACCAGCGCGGAGACCGTCGTTGACCATCAGAGGAGGGTGGGTGAAGACAGACTTCTTCTTGCTGGGCTCCTTGATGGCGTCAATCTCAGTGAAACCGTTGCCAGCGAAGAACTTAGAGAGAACGTTCCAGGCACCTTGATCAACACGCTTGCCATCCTTGGTAGGGCTGGTGGTACCGGGAGTGCGCTCATAGAGCTTCTCAGCAGAGCTCTGAACGTCCTGCCACTTCCAGCCAGTGGGCCACTTGTCGTCGAAGTCAGCAGGCTGGGGTCGAACGAACATCATGGCGTTGATAACACTTGAACCACCGAGAATGCAACCAGCCATGCTGGCTGTGTCAGTGCAGTAGGCGGAGGTATCCTTGGCAGTGGTGAGGTAGTAGGCCATAGAGGGAACATCGTACTGGGTGGTAGTGTCATTCCAGTCCATGGTAGCACGACCACCAGAGGAGTACAGAGAAGCCTGGCCACGCTCGATGAGAAGAACAGACTTCTTGGACTCGACGAGGCGCTCAGCAACGATCAGACCAGCAGTACCACCGCCGACAACGATGTAGTCATATGTAGCATTGGAGATAACAGTGGTGAAGTTGCCGGGGTTGGCACCAGTGTCGCCACCGGGGCTGGTGCCAGGAGCAGCAGCGTCGGAAGCAAGCTTGGCCCAGGTCTCGAACTCGGCGGACTGGGCAGCAGCGGTGTCAATACCGAAACCACCGAAGCCAGCACCGTGGTAGTTGAGCGCACTGCTGGCATCAGTAGGGTCGTCGAGAGCGATCTTGCTCATAGCGAAGCCGAGAACGGCATTGGTATCAGAAGCCTTGAAGGTTGTACCGTCGGTCTTGATACAGCCCTTGCAAAGGAAGGTATAGGTGAAAGAGTCAGTGCCAACCTTAATACCCTTCTCGATGGGCATGAGAGAGACGGTCTTATCGTCAAGAAGAGGAGGGTTGGTGTACCCATCAGCTTGGCGAACGGAAGTGAGGATCTTGCCATCATTGGGCCAAGCAACAACGAGAAGCTTCTTGACCATGGAGGAACCCATGGAAACGGAGCCATATCCCTTAGATGTGGGAACGATCATTTGACCGATGAAGTCGGTACTGGGGTTCTTAGGCAGAGCAATACCGAAGGTGAACTTGCTGCCCTTGTCGGTAAATTGCTGGAAGGTGATTCCTGTATCGGCATCCTTATACTCGACAGAGTTTGATGCTGCTGAAGCGGCCTGGAACATCAGCGCCGCTGATGAAAAGAGTGTTGAGAAACGCATATTGGCGGTATTTCACTGAATGCTGTATAGAAAGATCGTCGGGAATGAATGTACGAAACGGTAATAGCTACAAAACAAAGAAACGAATGGACAATGTTGGCAACCAGTGCCTGTAAAGAACGAAAAAGAACAAAAAAAAAGGAAGATAGACCAATCAAGATGGTATGATCAAGGCATATCGAAGTGAGTTCTGGGCAGTTTATTATATAGATCTGGCAGTCATATGCCGTCCCCGGGTACGGAAATTCGCTTCCGAGTGCTCGGGACAGGTTTTGCAAACCTGAAGGATCGCATTGGTGGTTTAATTGTTGCAGTTGCAGGCCCGCGGGCGGTATTCGCTTTCATTGTGGATGAAGCCATTCGCCGACACCAAAGTGTACCCTGGAGTGTGGAGAATCGGCGAAGCATCAGGTCAGGTTGTTTGAGACTGTCAATGGTGCAGTTAAAGTTGATTGTAATGCCTCTTGTCCTGTCTCCTATTGGCTGTGGGCCAGGTTTCAGGCCGCGGGATAGATCCCCTAACAAGGTAACAGAGCCACGGTGGGCCCGAGTCTATATATTTGAAACGATCTTTATCGTCCAAGCTTGGAGGAAACGGTTTCATTTATGAAATATCGAGCCTTACAAGACCTGGAATTTGTTTAATTTAAAAGGGAGAGACGCGTCACTTTTCTCAGCCCAGGAGGATTTACATGGATAACGGTAGATGACTCGTAACGAAACGAGGAGCGAAACGCCTCTGCCTCATTTAAATAACGGCAGCCAAGACTCGGCCAAGGCTATGCTGGGGTTTGATCCCCACCTGTCAAACCTTACAATTCTTCCATTGCCCACAGCGTCTCCTTCTGATAAATGCTTATCCACCCATTACTTCAAGTCCTGAGTACGCTCCTCTGCAGCAGCAATCCATTCCCGAACCTTCGACTCAGATCGCGGCTTCAGCCCGATCTTGAAAGGTTTTGGATCCGTAGTCAACGAGGTTGGGTTTGCGTTGCAATCAATGCAGTCCATAACGGGGAAATCCTTCTTGTCCTTAGGAGGAAGAATCTCAAAAGCAGTGATGAGGCGGATGAAGGCCGTGTAGAGCTCACGGTTCGCCAGGTGAGAGCCTGCGCACATTCGTGATCCAGCACCGTAAGCGTAGTGAGGTGTTCCAATCTCCTTGTCGTCGATATACCGCTCTGGGTTAAACTCATACGGGTTCGCGAATCGTGCTTCATCGTAGTCTGCGGCGTAGGCGTTCTAATTCTCCGGTCAGCTGTATCCCACAATACGAAAACAAGGCTGTTTTACCATAAAAAACGTGGTTCCTGCAGGGATCACAGCACCCTGGTAAGGGATGTCCTTGATGTTTACCCGCGGAAGGCAGATGGGAATAACTGTCCAGAATCGCAAGATCTCCTTGACCAGGGCTGTAACGTAGGGGACTTTTTCTTCTACGAGGCAGCGCTCCCATGCTTCGCCGTTAGGATAGACTTGCTCGATTTCTTTGAGGGCCTTGGCTTGGATTTTCTGGCCGTGCTCAGTTGCGAGGTATGCGATACCCATGATCAGGTTACCCGGGACCGTGTCCAGACCAGCAGAAACCATGGTAAGGCAAATAGACTTGATCTCAGCTATTGTGTTGTCAGTGAAATCCCTGTCTACAGAATATCTATTGCTTACCCTCGTTTAACTTGGCCTCGGGGTCCTTGAGAATGTTTCCAGTAATGCAAGGCTTGTCAGTACCGTTGGCGATTCTGCCCTTCAGATCGGTCAACAAGTCGGTCAAGTATTTATCGCGTCGTACTCTGAACTCTTCGGCAGACGAGTTCTGTGCTCCCCAAAGTCTCAACAGAGGGACATAGTCCTGCCAGTTGTTGCTTGTAGATCTGAAGTTGGAAATCTCTCGCTCAACATGGGTGATTTCGTGGAGAAGTTCAGAGTTGACATCGCCATCAATGCGGAAGCCGTAGTTCAACGTCAAAGAGGTGTTGAGCGCGAATCGAGCAAAATAAGGTGCTGGGTCAAGGTCTTTGCTGCCATCCTTGCAATCGTCGAGGAGCTCCTTGATGCTGACCACGGATTCGAGATCCAGAATTGGCATGTAAGATTGGACGGCAGGGCGGTTGAGGGCAGTAGCAGCGGCTTTACGACGGTTCTTGCAAGACTCGTCCCATGGCGAAGTACCAATAGTGAAACCTTGAGATGACGAAACTACTGAGTGGAATGTGTGAAACATAGGGCGAGAGATAAGCGCAGACTGGTGAGTGATCCAGAAGTGCTTTACGGCCTCATAAGAGTTGACATAGATAACTCGCTGAGATAGTTAGAGATAACTGGCGACAGCCAGATGGGATAGTAATTCTCACCTTAGTTCCAAGGCGTGTCTGAAAGACAGGTCCATACTTGGCAGCCCATTTCTGTGCAACCCTTGCATGATCTGTCCCCAACTGAATCAAATTTCCGAAAAGTGGCACACCAGGAATCTCAGGAATTCCCTTAATTTTGGGCTGGTCTGTAGAGTTCAAGAACTTGTACAGCATGTACAAGCCAATAAGAATGGCGATGTAGATAACTTGGTCAGACATGGTGGCTGCGGGGAAGAATGAGTCTGTGTTGCTATGACATTGTGACCAACAAGCCGTTCATTGTTGGCTTTTTATACGACAGATTGGCAGCGTGACATGTTCCCCTCAGCGGCCTAGTCGGGATCTGCAAGCAATCCCCAGATTTTGATAACCGAGTAAGCGGGGAGCCGTGTGTGTGCCGAATCTCATGGCTGCCTTTGTTAAGCAAGCCTCAATTGGCCATTTGAGACTTTACTGGTGGCATACGTGAGAGTTTGGGGCTGGCATGTTACTTATCCTCGGCGATTCATTCAATCGGAGGGATAGAAGAGCGGAACTGCTGAAAAAGAGATCTTCTTGTATGATAAATATTGGCTGATCGCTCCAGTCTATTCGGAAAAATTTCCGAGTCAGTTATAGAAGGTCCACCGTCATCGTCATTGTTGGTGTCGAATTTATGATCTGACTGACCCGCATTTGGCCCGCCGGAAATTGTTCCGAGTTTCCGAACATTTTCGCATTCGCGTTATTCAACAAGTAACAAGTCTGTGATATAAGGGTTTCCGGCGAATCAATGTTGGAAAGAAAAAAGTTATCTCTGAAGGAATACGAGAAACTCTGGTTCCAGCCAATCAGCAGATCAAATGGATTTATGCATAACTTTGTATAACTATATGAACCCTGTATAACCTATACCTGAATAGTAAAAATGCATAGCCGCCCCTTTCTCGATACGATGTTGGTTCACACATGAACAGGTGAAAATTATCTTGATTATAGTCATGTGCTAGGTCAAGAGATGATAGCGGCGTTGTCTCATACAACTTGTAGATTGTATGTTGTGCTCAGGCCATCAAGCAGCCGACTCCCCGGAAGGCTATAAGAACCGAGAGCAGTCGGAAGTAAAAGCAAACCACGCGAGCCGACCCATTTATCGAAATGACCATGGCTTTTCCTAGCCAATGATGAAATAAGCAGGCAATAATGAAACTGATCCTTGAGACAACAACTGCAATACAGCTAGGGACTCGGCCAGTCCTTCTCGGATGGCCATCACAATTGCCTACCACTGCGCCGATGCGCGACGGACTGTGATAAGATTTGCAGCCGTGATTTCTTTGGAAGCCCGATGCAGGTCGGAAATTGCATTTAGCAATGGACTATAAAATCACAGGACATCGAGCAAGAAAGTTGAATGACAACATCAAACATTCACACATTTTCAACGAATACTTCACTTCAAAAACGCTCCATCTCATAAACGACCAACATGTCTGCACCTTTTGATCTGGCAAAGCCCAACAGGCTTATTCACGTCGGAGTCATCCTGATGAACAGGTAAGTGAAACTGCAACGAGCATCCGAAAAAGTCTTACAGATATCAAAGTGAGACCGAGATTCTCGATGTTGCTCCTATCGATTTCATGAACTCCATCTCCAAGCATTGCTGGAAGAGGACGTTTGAAGGCCTTATCCCCGACAAGTATGCCGCCCAGACTATCGAGATGGAAATTCACTGGGTTTCCAAAGCTGGACCTACCTCGCCTTGCAACCTCACGAGCGGTATCAAACTTCTGGCAACGGTATGTCTATCTAGAGCTGGCTTGCAGTGCATGTACTCATATATGACAGGATTCATTCGAGACCTGCCCCCCACTGGACGTTGTTCTCATGGGAGCCAATACCGGGCACTACCAGCCCGACGAAGCCGAGATTGCCTACATGCGCAAAGCTTTTGATGAATGCTCTGCTTTCCTGTGCATTTGCGGAGGTGTTCTAGCTCCCCTCCAAGCTGGCCTTTTGAAGGGCAAGACAGCGACAGGCCCGCTCAACATTCTCGATACTGCCCGACAACAAAGCCCGGAAGTCAATTGGGTTACTAAGCGCTGGGCCAGAGATGGAAAATTGTGGACCAGCGGTGCACTTCTCAATGGTACGGATATGATGACCAATTTTATGAAGCACTACTGGGGTGGTGAGGGGAGCTTTGTTGAGTTCTTGACCAATCTTGGTGGTTGGCCGGATCGTGACATTGACTACAAGGACACTGCTTGAAAGAGCATTTTCTTGCACCTACCCTGCATTGGTGCCCATTGTGCCGGCCTTGAAATAGTTTCGCAGATAAGATAGTTCAGTCGCTACCGCTTCATCAAAATATATTAGCAGATCAGCCTCAAAGCTTGGCCTTGCATCGTGATGTCTCATCCCGGGCTTAGTGCTGAGTCATTTTAAGGGAGAGTTCGTTGTAGCGCAGCAGCAGCCAGACAGGTGGTTCGGAAAATAACCAGGAAAGTAAGAGTCTGTTGACATAAATAACAGAGCATTTAGGCCCTAAGACTTTAGGTAGGTATCCTAATCTTTATGACACCCTTACCTAAACTTATCCCGATTTTTTTGCAACCGTCAGGCCAGCAAGGTGCCAGAAGGGAAATTTTAAAGCGCCACTGGAGGGGTAGAGGGTAGAGGGGTAGAGGGTAGAGGGGCAGAGAGGAATTGAGATCTGTTAACATTTAAATTTTCACTCGGCAATCTAATCTGTTGTGGAGCGTTGCATACTGATTGAGTAAAGTCGAGAAATGCGACCCCACGAGATTATGTACAATTGTTGCTCTGAAAGCGTAAATTCCAGCAAAAGTCAGGGCGAATTGAGAAATTGAATTATTCTGTGGCTTCAGCTAAGCCCAATTGACAGTAGGGAGGCTGAGACATGACGTCACGATAAATGTGTGCCGCTTTTGAGTGCGAGTGAAGGCTGAAGACGTGCGCAGCGGCAGCCTAAGGCAGTGACGTGGTCTGAAGATCGAAAGAGGGGAAATGTGTGGCTTGAGGGCTATATAACTCACAACGCCGTCTGACACAAAAACTTCTACAAAACAACATCCCCCGTCCAAAATCAGTCATCATGTCCAAAGTCTTTGTCGGGTGAGTGCGCACGAATTGTTTCCAACGAATTTATCTGACATGCGAATCGCAGCGGTCTCGCGTGGGCCACAACCACCGAAACCCTCCGCGCGGGGTTCGAGCAATTCGGCACCGTCACTGACGCGGTACGTCTTCTCGTGCACGACGCGCAGCGCAGCGCTCTCCCCGATCGATGGTATACTGAGTCGATATTCTAGATTGTCATGACCGACCGAGAAACCGGCCGATCCCGAGGCTTCGGATTCGTCACCTTCAGCTCCCAGGAGGAGGCTAGCGCCGCCATCAACGCCATGAACGATCAGGAGTGAGTGCCACGCGACGGCAATCTACGAAAGAACAGTTATCTAACAGGAACTACAGGTTCGAGGGTCGCGTCATCCGAGTCAGCGAGGCCAACCGTGGTGGATCTGGAGGCGGCCGTGGTGGCTACGGCGGTGGTCGAGGTGGCGGCTACGGTGGTGGTGGTGGCTACGGCGGCGGCCGTGGAGGTGACAGCAGCGACTGGCGATCATAGTCACTCCTCACAATTTGACTATCGCTCGACTGAGAAGAAGGATGCATTAACGATGCAACAACTCTGACTGCTACTGCAACAACTCGCGGTAGGCATACGCTTCTTGAGAAAATGGATTCATGGGAATGGTTATGATAGGTTCATATTATACCCAAAGCACGATCGTTGAGTTCAAAA
Organism: Fusarium concolor; assembly: GCA_013184415.1. Lineage (NCBI taxonomy): Eukaryota > Fungi > Ascomycota > Sordariomycetes > Hypocreales > Nectriaceae > Fusarium > Fusarium concolor. Next base: position 116,947 of record JABCJY010000360.1, on the reverse strand, counting down.
ATTCCCTAGTGGAAATATTTTCCCGTACTTGGCCTGAAAATGAATCTCGCTGTGTGTTGTCGAGCTGAAGCTAGCAATAATGGTGTTGCCGTGGCCACAGCTGCGAGCTATCAACCCCATGCGATACCTCGGCGGGGTGGATTGATGTCATTCGCGTTTTGAACAGCCCCGTACAATGTCTCCCGGCCAGCTCAACCGATATTCTTCAAAACGTTGAACCTAAAAGGTACTGCTTTCAAACTTTGAGCTTAAACCTTGAACCGCCTCACTGACCGGGAGATGCCGAATAAAGTGATTCAACAACCAAATATATGTCTAATGTCTAATTTCTTTATACACAGATCTCAGGGGAGTTGATGAACTCGACTATTCTTTTTCAGATATCTATAACTTTGCCCTGCACATCCCGCTCTCCCTTTGGCTTCCGCTCAAGCTTGCGAAGAATCTTGGCGGGATTTCCAGCAACAACATGATACGGAGGAACATCCTAGAAAGGCGTCAGTCACCGCAATAAAGAGCATACGACAGGTATCACTGACCTTGGTAACAACACTTCCAGCACCAACCGTTGATCCAACACCGATGGTTATACCGGGGAGGATGGTCACGTTTCCAGCGATCCAGCAATCCTCACCAACAGTGATAGGACCGCCCATTTCGGGTCCGTTTGTGCCATTTCGAAGCTCAGGATCCAGAGGATGTGTGCCCGAAAAGAAGGAAACATTTGGTCCGATCAAGGTCCTTGAGCCGATGGAGACGGTACATGTATCGAGGATGGTGCAGTTGAAGTTGATAAAAACGTTACTTCCAACCTTCACATTGGTGCCATAATCGATCCTGATAGGTCCCTCGACCCAAGGATACTCGTGTAGCACAGCATCTTCCTCGTCCTCTGTTGCTGCAGGATGAGGCAAGGGACGCTCATCATTGGTGATTCTATCGCCATGTCAATAACCCAGCGTCAATACCTCATGCAAGGCTGACCTACTCCCTCCACAGCTCAGCCATTTCTCGACGTGTAGGGTTCTCGGCGGCATTGAGTCTGGCAACAGCGGCTTTGCAACGTCTGCGGGCATCTACCAATTGCGGTGTAAAGGCGTAGTAGAGGTCGCCTCGCCGCATGCGGGCAATGTTGTCTTTCTCATTGATATTCAAGACAGTCATGGCAGACTAATGTTTCTAGGAGTTATTGGTGATTCAAAAGAGTATACAAGCAGGGTGCAGTGAATGGTAGGCTATGATAGGTGGACAAAGTCTCAGGCTGTAGGTTGTGCGAGGCTGTTGTGACAGTGATTGGCGCCTTTCCTTAGCCCAGAATTGGCGAGAACAGCTTGGGAGCGAATACGTCATCCGGAGTTTTGATAATCCTCTCCTGAACTAATTCCAAAACGGACAACTGCTCATGACGTTCCCCTTCCCCGTAACAGGCTAAAACATGATCGTGATCTTGTATTGAAATCGAGTCGTTGGGTCGATATGCCGACTGCAGGTACAGAAGGCGTAATGCATCTCACTGGAGTCATACCACCGAAAGGTCCGAGAGTCAGCTTATCGGTTATACATTCTTATTGAATTATAAAGACAACATTCAAAACTTCAGTATCAATATCACGACAGCTTCAGTCCAATTTGGACGTATTAACTAGTTTGCACCAACAACCAGTTCCCCAAACTCCAGTTCCTCCCTCAGCTGCAGCGCCTCTTGATAAACTCGCAACTCTTCCTTCTCCTCACGACTCAAAAGACTCGTCCAAGTGAAAACTTGATCCTGGCACCAAACGTGGAATCTTCTGGGCCTCTTGTTCTGCGGATCATCAAGCATTTCCATCGTAACCAACCTCTCGTCATCCCAAATTCCAAAGCCTAGACGCCTGAATGGTCGAAATAAGAGTCCCTCGCTCAGCCGAGGAGTACTTCGGGGGCATAAAAGAGGCCCAGCCCATCGTAAGCCCTTACAAGACACAAGCACCTTGTGGCAGTGATAAGTAAACGCATCCTTCTTATCAGCGCAAGGAAACGGAGGCGGCTTCAACACCACTGTCGGCCATGAGAACTTGGCCTCTTTCTGCTTTGGTGATGGGAGCTGCAAGTGCTTGCCCTCCACTGGTTTGAAGCCTGTATTAAAAAAGACACTCAAACCCTTGTTCACAACATCAGTATCACCAACACAAGTACTCTCATCCGGAGAGCCTTCTAAATGTCGAACATAAAGGAGCGCTGCCCATAATGGTTCTCGAGCAATCCATAAACTAGACTTCTTGAGTCCCGAAAGACACGTCTCTCCAGATCCCATATCACGAATTGCCTCAATATCGGAAGCTGACCAGCTCAATCGCTTTTCCGACGCTGCATTGCTGAGCTCGTAACAAAGTTGAAGACACCAAAAGCCCAATGTAATTCGTTGCATCTCATACCAGGAAGCTTCACCGCCTGCATTTATCCTATACGATTGCCCCCACGTTCGACCGTCTGGCCTTCGATTCCATGGAAGCGTGCCGAGATGGTAGCACTTATCAGTAAGGTGCTGCGGCTCAGTTGCCTTGATTCGTTCGTGGAAGAAGCGAAAACATTCTCTCGAAAGCAGGTTGATTTTCCGGAACATGAACAGCATCTCTCGTGGTGTAAAGCACGGCTCACCTTGCATCACATGGGCGAGCCGAATGCGAGGGATACAAGCTGGTGGGCACGATTGGATATCTGGGACGCGATCGCCTTGAGCATTCTGAAATGTAGTGGGCATTATATATTTCGTGATCAGCGTTGTGAGATTTCTTGCTGGGGGGTTTTCCGCAGAGCAATGCCTGATAAGCGCAACCAGGCGCATGATGTGCGGTATCCATGGTGTTGTCGCCAGATTTTGACCTGATGCGTCAAGAACATTGTCCAGAACCTCGGCCCCCAACGACCCATGCAGGAAGTGAAAGATATATGGCGACGCTTTGGTGACGCTATATAGACTTTTAACGTCAGGTAAATTGCCGAGGATCGGCGCGAGCAGCTCTGGAGGAAGAGTCGCAAAGATATCCATTTTGACTATTGATTAATGAAACATTATTCAGAGCAGAGTTTGTGTTTGTTACTTCTTACTTCGCACTTCTTGAGGTCGTGGTGTTACCCCTCATATGAGTAATAATGAGTCTGGTCAGCATCATCTCACGCCTTTCACGTGGCTGGCTAAATTGACTTAAAAGGGCCCAAGCTACATTGCCCGCTTACTCCGGCACAGTATGCTTGACGTGGGTGTTGACGCCGTCACACGCTGATACTGTGATACCCCAAATCATGTACAAGATGCCACGGGCAAATGGGATGGCCTCATTTCTAAGAGGTCGTGTACAAATGCCGATTGATTGAAAGGTCTCATCTTCTACGTAATGAGAGCGTCGTTTGGCGGACGATTATCGCACTGACCGCGCATTTTGTTAAAGGTGCAAAACATCATGGCTGAGTATATGCGTGCATGTCGAAGGAGATCACGTAAATGGAAATGGCTAAAACATAACTAATAAGCGGGAGCAGACCAGAACACCGCTAATGTCGAGCGAGAAAATGACTAAAGATAAGAATGGAAAGTAAAAAACATATGCATTGCCGGAAGTCCCTATGTACGTAGTGGCAAGAATGTATCTACTTCGAAGCATTGCACGTCCATAGCCTTTCGCAGTCATCCGGGGTCGGTTGAAATACACAAAATGTCTTAACCACGCTTGATCAAATCAGCAGCCTATATGTGTTAGCAAATGCCTCAAAGTTTTGATATTCAGATAGAAACTTACCTTCTCAGCAACGGCATACACGGTAGTCATGGTGTGCGTGGCGGGAAGCAGAGGCATCACACTGGCATCAACGACTCGAAGACCAGAGATACCATAGACCCTGAGCTTCTCATCGACCACGCCGCCATCATTGCGGCTTCCCATCTTACAAGAGCCAGCTGGATGGAACAGAGTCGATGCGCTAGAGCGGATGAACTGTTCAATGTCACTGTCACTTGTAACGTTGGCGCCAGGTACAAGCTCGACAGGACTCAAAGCCTTGATCGAGGGAGCACCAGACAGCTTTCGAGCAAACTTGACACCTTCGACAAGAAGAGCAACGTCAAGAGGGTTCTTGAGGAGCTCCGGGTTCGCCTCGGGAGAATCGAAGATGTTGGAAGACTTGGCTTTGACGGAGCCTCGAGAGTAAGGGTGTTGAAGACCGAGAACTGAGGTACCATCGGCCCAGATGATCTCCAACATAGCAGATTTAGTGTCAAGAAGCTTTCCGTTAAGGACCTTTTGCTGTTTCTGATAGCCTTTGACAACTTCTGCGGGCGTTCCTGAAGGGAGGAACTTGGAAGCGTCTTGAGTGGTGGCTTGCTTGTGGATATCCGAGACAGCGCTGGTGTAGTTAGAAAGAGGGAGGAAGAGAAGGAAATCACCGGTTGGCGAAGTCAAGGGTCCTTTCTTCTGCTGATCATATTGAGCGCGGGCTTCGGCGGCGAATGTGGCGTTGCTTGTCAGGTTTCCGGTTTGAAGAGGTGCATTGACTAAACGTGATATCAGTTTCTGATAACCTAGTAAATTTGATACGACATGCAACTTACTGGTGCTGACGACGGCGAGAAGAACATGGTCATGGAAGTTCTGGCCAACGGCAGGTAGATCAACGACTACTGGAACCTTGATGCTAGAAAGCAAAGCAGGATCACCGATACCAGAGACTTGCAGGATCTGGGGAGTGTGAATAGATCCTGCTGCAAGAATGACCTCCTTCTTGGCCTTGACTGTCTTCCTAGCGCTGTCTTTGTTCTTTGCAAACTGCGAGAAGTTGGTTAGCCATGGAACCTTATCAAAAGGTGAGAACTTACCTCGACACCGGTAGCCTTCACGGAACTACCGTTCTTACTGGTGATGACGCGTGTAACTTGATTGCCCGTAAGAAGCTGAAGATTCTTACGCTGGGAGACAGCGCTGTAATAGTCCTGAGCAGAGGAGCGGGCGAGAGTCTTGGGGTTGAGGTTATGAGGACAGAAATATCCTCCAATTGCATTTCCGTTGGCTTGATCAACTGAAATATCAATGTCGAGCTCCCCGGTGGCTTTCACAAGAGTCTCTGAGGTGTGTGTCAGTATCAGCATTTAAGAGAGGGGAAATGGACGAACTCGTTGTGGGCCAGAACCAGGGCGAATAGCTGGAATGGATGAAGCCTGAAGACCCATGGGCAGAAGTGTCGGTGGTGACACCATACTCTTTCTTGATATCGGTGGTTGGTCCAGTGAATTTCTCACTCTATGTGATGTTAGTTCTGAATGCCACGCGACTGGACGACCAAGATACCTTCTTGAAATAGGGAAGCAAAGACTTCCACTGCCAGTCCCCATTACCAAGCTCGGCCCAGCGATCGTAGTCTGATTCGGATCCTCGATCGAAAACCATACGGTTTAGCTTAGTTGAGCCTCCAACCACTTTGCCCAAAGGAGCCGAGACGTTACGGCCATTGAGCGATGCGCTGGCAGGATAAGTCAGATTCCAGTCGTACTTGGTGCCCACCGCACCACCGGCGAGGCCTGGGATAGTCATGAAATCTTCATTATTGTCACTAAATATGTATTAGCGCTTTTTCGATTCCTAGGCGTCCTTTTTCTTACAATTCGCCTGCTTCAATGACCAAAACGGTCACAGCTATTGAAGGGCCGAGTTAGCATAGATTCAGAGACGCCTGGTGCATTCGAGGACCATACCAGAGTTTTCCGACAGGCGGTTCGCTACAGTGAGACCTGAAGCTCCTGCGCCAACAATAATGTAATCATATTCAGCACGCAAAGTAACATCTTGAGAACTTGGGTAGGCTGATACAGTAGTAGCATGCAGACAGCTGAGAGCAGCTAAAGTGAGCGCCTGAAACTTAGGCATGATCCAACAAAGAATGGCAAATGAAAGAGTGTATTTATTAGACAAGAACTTGGCTGATCAGAAACAGCCCGTGTCTGGGGAATGTGGGACAAAGACGATCTTATACCCTCTCAGTTGGGCATTGAGCCAGTGGGCTGGGTATAGAATGTGCCATTATGGTCTGCCCAAGAAGGGAACGCGCTGCCAATAATTCCATACAACGGAACAGGGAAATCTGCTGTCTTGCCCCTTTCCCGCGCCCAGTTGCCGACAATAAAAGGTTTGTTTCATCCCTATGAGGGTCGTTTCAGGAACGCAGTAAAAAGAATGCTCAAGAGGGAACTATCTCCGCAAACCTTATCTCGGAGCTCCGAAGCGTGCTGCCGTGATTGGTCAGGGACCAGGCTTAGAAGCCAGCCTAGCTCTTGGAACTTGGCTTAGCATGGACGGTTAAGGTTTACACTGCCAATTCAGACATAAAGGGACGCGCAAACTGATATTGTAAGCAATTGTAATAATCGTGCCATGGCCGGTGGGATAAATAGATGAGGAGGTGCCTTCTGAGCCGAAATTACCGAGGTGGTTTGCAGTAGACTCGAGAACCCAGTTAGATAGTGAGGCCCATTTGCAGACGCAACACAATTGAAGAAATAGTATTAGTGGAATATTTGCAAATACATTTAGGTTTTAAGGCAAGGTTATCCTGACTTGCCTAATTTATTGCAATATAAAGTTGGTAGCATTTTAGGGTGATAAGGTTTCGTGCGTGCATCTTAGAATGTGGTTAAACTGCGCTCTGACCTAACACTGTAAATTAGCGCGATTGCTACTCAGAACCTAATCGGCCTTTCAATTACGAATTTCGTCGCACTTCAATTGGAACCATGTTAGCATCAGTCACTCGTAAGCACAGATACAAGTTGATATAGCTAAAAGATAAATTGTTTTTATACAGCATCTCATTCTGATCCGGAAAAATAACTCCTCAACCCATTAATCACAGCTTGAACAATACGATCATCAATCGAGCCATCCTGCCACGTGAAGCCAAACCCGACAGCCTCTTCATTATCCAATACGCAAATCACCAATGGACCTCCCCCAGCATACGCACATCGACTCAGTAACACTTTGCCTCGACGCCAAAATGGATTGGATCCTCCCTTGAGATTCTTGGGTTGTGGAAAAGTACCCAAATTTGAGACTTCAAACGACTCCCCTCGAGGATTGCCGATGGACCCGGTGAGAGCAGCGCTAATGTCTGGAATGAGTTTGAGCACAGCAACATTGGCATACGGGTCTCCAGAAGGTGAAGCATTTGCAAAGTAACGCCTGGTTTCTCGTTGAACCTTCTTCGCATGGTTCCAAATTCCGAGGGTGCATGTCCTTGGGCCATCCGAGTCTTGATCCAAGTCGGACCGAAGTAGCTGGACTTTGAAGGCGTCGATGTAGTTGCCCAACACGCCTTCCACCAGCTTTGGAGGCAAATCTGAGCGCAAGCTGACAGGAAGGTTGCACATCAATGAATCTGTTGATCGAAGGTTATCATAAAGCAGCTTGGCCACAAGAGATGGAAGTGCTGCTGTCGGAGCCACCTTGTGTCTTTTGCATTCTTGCACAAAGGGTTCCATGAGATTTGGTGCCAGTGAAAGAGATTTGTATCGTGTCTTGCAAGGTAATCCGATAGGATTGCCTCTCCATTCAGTCAAATGGGTATCGTCAGGCTTGGGCGAGGTTGTAGGCAGCGGTAGAGGATGTAGTTCCTCAAGTGAGGGAGCGATCGGGTCATCATTCGACAAAATAACGTGATCGTCTTTCAACTCTGTCAGGCCAGAGGAAACATCACATAGAGCCCTCTGAAATGAATCGTGAAAGATCTGAAGGCCTGTTCCATCAGTCATCGAATGATGGGCGATGAAACAGGCTGTGAACCCAGGATTCGAGCTTTGGTCTTGAAGGATTATTAGTCTCCAGACTGGCAAGGTTCCGTATTGACCCTTGAAATTGATGTTGTGCTCATTTTCGAGCAGTGTATCAAGCTCCTCGTCGGTTTGATCACCAACTGACCATGGCTGACTTCGTTCGACAAAAGAGACAACAGTTTTTAGATCAATTGAAGGCAAGCGGCCCCAATAAATTTCTTCGTGATTCGAGATTACCGGAATGGCGAATAGAACGGGATGTTGGCGCAGGACCTTTGTCAAAGCAGTGTATACTGTCTGCTCCAGAGCGAGATCAGGTGACGGTTGCGATGTCACGTAGTGCGCAGAAAGGCCAGTGTTGGTAAAGAAGTCTATGTGATGGGCAACAGCAGAAAGTTCTTCAAGTTTCCCTAGAGCTATTGTGAGTGAGTTTCGCCACAGGTGGAGATAGAGATCTACCTAGAGGCCGTATCTTCTTGAGTCGATGCTCGGCCATGTTAGGCATTGGAGGTTTACTTAACAGCAGACTCTAAGGTTTCTCTCCGTAAAGAAGGTCCGAATTATTTTGAAGCCATCAAGAATGAGTAAGAAAGAAATAAAGAAAAAGTCGAAATGGCGATGTCAAAGTACCCAAACTCAATTGCTTATGGTTGTGCAGACAGTTATGCAAGCCGAAACGGATTCCGACAGTCCTGAATAAACATGCAAGTAAGATTTAAGAATGAATCGATGCCTGAATTGAGCAAGTTACTAATTTATGCGCGCAAAATGCCTAGCAAAGTCCTTCAAACCTCAAGAGAATACTCCGTAGTCCGTAGTCCCATGTCAATTCTGCAGGATAGAAGCACGCCTTCTGGCCTGGGATTACCATCCTAATGCCAGAAGATTGAAACTCCAGCATGAGCTGCTTGCCACCCTAGCGCAAATTTAAACATGTGATAGAATTTGACCTAAGAAATGGCGGAATTCCGCTCCTGCAGTATTGAAATGTTGCTCAAATCTTCTCATGCAGGGGTTGCAATCAACTGCACTTTTGAACTAAGACAAGCTAAGGATAGCCCACCGTTCCACTTGTATATATGGTTTACAGAAAAATGAACTTGGCGGGTCGAAGGCAAATGTCTCGTATGTACGTATCTACTTTGACATGTAGACTCTTGGCAACCCTGCTTTGAGAGAAATAAAATTATTCATCGATCTAACGCCAAAGACTTACATCCCAAGCGTTCCCTAATCTTTCCGACACCTCACCAACATGGCGTATCCATTTCCTTACTCCCAAGCTGCAAAACTTGACTCGAGGATCAAAGTGCCTCGCCCGATTTATGATCCGGCGCTCGCACCACTTCTCGATTCAGCCTCATTTTCAGAAGAGTTTGATCTGAATCTGATGCGTGGTGTTGCGAATGGCGAACAGGAATGCTCACATGGCTCATTTATTTTCAATGCCGAGACTGTCCTTGGAGATAAGCCGTTCCTGACACATACGGAGTACTCCATCACTGGGCCTGACAACAACACTGTCATTTTGTCAGTATTTTCACCGAAGGAGCCACCGAAGAGCCCTAGACCGGCCCTGTACCATATTCACGGTGGTGGAATGGTCAGTGGTGATAGATTCACCGCCCTGACGCAGGTTATTGACCTTCTTGAGGGCATTGACTGCGTTGTTGTCTCTGTGGAACACCGCCTTGCTCCTGAGACTCGTGCACCTGGTCCAGCTGAAGACTGTTATGCTGGACTAGTCTGGGTTTCTGAGAATGCTTCCAGTCTTGGGATCGACCCTGCGGCTATCATCGTGTTTGGGGTCTCTGGTGGGGGCGCTCTAGCAGCTGCTACGTGCCTCATGGCTCGGGATCGGAAGTGTCCAGTCGTACCGATCAAAGCCCAGATGCTCTACTCGCCTCTTTTGGATGACCGATGTGAGAGTCTAGCAGACCAGCAGTTCGAGTACGGCAACCCAGCCAGTACGGCATGGCTTCGTGCTATTTGGGATCTTATTCTTGGAGATGCACGTGGGTCTGAAAGCGTTACGCCTTATCAAGCACCCGCAAGGGAGACTGATCTCTCAAACCTACCTTCTGCATACATCGACGCTGGGGAGTGTGAGGTTTTCAGAGATGTTGCTGTTGCTTATGCTACCAACATGTGGCGTTGCGGATCGACTTGTGAACTTCATATCTGGCCTGGAGCTTGGCACGGATTCGACATGATGGATGATCCTCAAGTCCCTCTGATTCACATGGCTAATCAGGCGAAAGCAAACTGGTTCAGAAGGGCCATGAAGACTGAGGCGCCAGATGGCAAATTTCAAATGTAAAGGAGTGCTGTCCCATAAGAGAATATTTGAAGCGGATCTAGAATAGTGTATCCTTGACCTTTTCTATAGTTGTGAACATATATCTGTTACTGTATGGTTTTAAAAGAAGAAGATAAAACAATAAAACTCTACTATATAGTTACAAATTTGAGTGGTGTTAAGAGCAAATATAATAACTCTAATAATTTCCGACTTATGCCATCCTATTAAACGAAAATTTTCCATAACTCACCCCAGTAAAATCTTCGGAATATTCCTGAGTTTTCCACAATATAGTCACCTCTTGAAGTCCTGACGCCATGCTGAACTTTTTCAGGTTGGGTCAAGTTGAAGTTTGTTAGACCCATAGAATGGTCGTAATGTTCTCATTGGACCGAGCTCAGGATCGGTTTGGAATATGGACTTGGCAATTGCAATGACATTTCCTTCGCCTCCCTTGGTCAAGGATGACATATCCGACCCGGGATGGCTTTTCCTGGACTTTGCTGTCGGACATCGGTGTGACTTGTGACTCTGAACATTCTTGGTTGTCATTGTTGTCGAAGATCTCTTGGAAGTAACTTGGACGTCCATTCTCGTAGATAACCTTCATCTTTGGATCTTTCTGGAAGTCGCCCATTGGAGCACTTGTCCACTCCCCATTCGCCATCAAAGCAACAGAACAATGCCAAGGTGTAGTGAAACCTGTCTTTGTGTTGAGCAAGCTCATGGAGATCTTGTGCTCGCCTGTGGATTGATGGATCGACAGTCGTAGGTGGTTTGGGAACCCGTGCTTCACTGCAGCCGCAAAAGCCTTGTAAATAGTTAGCCTTAGCCCGATATCAACCAAAGTTGGCTTATGTCAGGTAACTTACATATCCTCGGATCAGCATCTGCTTGGCAAGATACCTGACATCCCTTCTATAAGCATTTGCAGTTCGGCCGTTGCCGACTGGGAATATATGCTTCAGATCAGACTCCAGGAATCGACGGTATCCGAGATAAGTCATCTTAGTATCAGGACTGTTCTCAATCTCTTTGTCGATGTCAATATCGTCCTTGCCAAAACTGTTGAGAAGGGTTCGCCGAAAATTGGTCGCATTAGCAACATAGGCGATTTCTTGCATGTCGGCTGGCAACGGGAAGTCCACCAAATCTCGAATCCTCGAAAAGCCTATGTGCTGAAAGCCTTTCTTTGTAGCCAACTCTCGTAGGGCTTGTCCATAGGCCCAAGTATCACGATCCGATATGCTTAGCAGATCTAAGCCGTCCGGTTAGATGGGTCCATTAGTGGCAGGAGTTTATATTGTGGGTACGTACCATTGTAGACAACGCCATCTGATATGATGGTGCATTGGGCGCCAGGAGCGTAGATCTCACCAATGCGGATGCACATGATATTTAGGCGATCAAGGGCGATCTCCTCAGCCTTATCAGGCAATATACCAAACACCTTGTACGCCTTGTTCGCTGACTTGAAGGGAAAGGCTGGAAGGCACATCTCAACTCGACTACCAGCAGCCACAAACCTATCGACGACAGAGAGAAACTTGGGCCTCCCGGCCTCAAGTCTTTGCTTACTGTCGCTGAATTTGTTTAAGGCATAGTCAAAGATGATATCTAAGATCTTAGAAGAGGTGTTCAAGGCAACGCCGTTTGTCTCAGTGGCAAGCCCCTCAGTAATGGGTGTTTCAGATAAGAAGATGTCGGAGCAGCCTGTGGCCAATCCATGCGTGACAGACTTGAAAGACATGGTCATTTCGCGTTGGTTTGCAAACGAAGGATACGACTCTGCGATCTGCATGAGAATGGGAAAATGTTGATAGGACTAAGGTGCATCAAGGTAACACAGCATCCGTGGTAGGTTTTAAATTTGTGCAGATGATCCACGTATTTGCTGGGTGTAGATGCCAGGTGGAGATGGAGTTTGAATGATGTAGAAAGGCCGAGATTTTAAATACAAGGCCAAACAAGTGATACAGCGAGTCCGTCTTGCCGATGAATTCGACGAAGGATTTTAAAACGTCTGACTAAGTGTGATAGGTTTCACAACAAGGCTCATCAGTAAATGGCACCCATGCAAAAGTTTGACGATAGCCAGGCATTGGAAGTAAGCAAGGCAGTGGAAAAAAAAAAAAAAAAGGCAAAAGCCTCAAATGAATTGACTTCAGTGTGATACAGCAGCGAGACTTCGAAATGGTGGTGTATGGCAATACCCACTTTGAGGCTGATTATATGCATGGTCAACAAGCGCAGACCAGGGTGATTGAGCAAGTTTCTCGCAGCGAAGCACAAAACATGCTCAAATGGTGCCAGTTCAAATGGTCTAATCTCATCTGAGTTATCTTCTGCCTTTAAGGATTAGATATATGCATGTTCTCAGTGGCCCGGTATTAACCGAATAGAAAGTTGGTCTTTAGTGAGAGAGTTTGAGAGGGTTACCCTTGCTATTGGCCTAGCCTAAGTCATGCAGTACTTGCATAGGTGTGAATGCATGCATCACTTCAAGACGAAACATCTTCAACACGAGGCTCGAGTGGATGGGAAGGAAATTCGCCGAGTGCATGCCGAGGTCCTAGAATCCGGTGCTGCATACGGATACCGTATGAACTCGTGAAAATTGAACGGGTCCGTGGCGTTATCTTACCTCGCTAGTGTCCCAGTCCGTTCCCTATATAGATTAGCTCTATGGAGTACATGAGTCTGTTATAGAAATTATACCAAAAAGTTCGCTTATGTAGTCGGAATCCTACCTAGTGCCGCCATGACCCTGTTCTATTTTCATGAGCTTATATGGTATTACGAGGGCCGGAACTCACCCGTGTAGGATTTCACAGATCGGAGGAACTTTCGATGAGGAATAGTTAGGATTTGGTGGTCGTCGGAATCCGTTTCGGCTTGCATAACTCTGCACTACCATAAGCAAAGCACAGCCGAGTATTAGTAGCGCATGCTGATGGAGACACAAAGACGTTCTCCAGATCATTTGACAAGGATCAAGTGACAGACTGCGATACAAAAGAACATACTACGTAGTATAAAATAAGCACAAATTGTCCTGATTACGTACCCTTTGCCCCAACCTAGCCTTGTTCTTCATCAACTTCCAAGACTGAGCCCTCTTTTCCCAACCAGTGCGAACGGCCAGACCTTGGTCTCGAACTTACTCTATCTCGTGGGCTCTATGTCACATCTCAAGGGTCTTGAGATTTTCAGGCCACTTTGATATTCGAAATGGCAGCCAAAAATTCGCCAGAGTATGGGAGGAGACTCATCCCCCAGATTCTAGATGGTCTTGCTTTGACAGATCCGGACCGCATTGTCTACTCCATAACCACGCTTTCCGATGGCGTTCCATCTTTTCAGCACATCACTGCACGTTCCTTTGCCAAAGCTGTTGATAAGACAGCGTGGTGGCTCCATAATCACGTTCATTCAGTGAACTGGGTCCCCAATGGGAATCAGATGAAGCAGCATAACGAAGAACAACACCCCTCAAAGATTCAAGCCCTCGGCTACATTGGACCTCGTAAGTGTACCAGGTTCGGCCATGGCACTAGGTGCGGTACTAAGCAACTCTCAGATGATATTCGTCATATTCTTTTGACCTATGGTGCTGTCAAGGCTGGTTGTGCTGTAGGTTGTCCTTTTCCTCATCACATTGTTCAAAACTTCGAACTAACCTCTCAAGGCGCTGTTTCTGTCTCCCAAAAACAATATCACAGGCGCTTTGGCTGTTCTGAATGCATCAAATTGCAGCATTTGGGTGAAGCCACATGAACAACCAATGCTTCCCCTTGTGGAAGGAATACTACAGGAGAAGTACATGAAGGTTCTCGAGCTGCCCAGTGTGGGTGATCTTCTGGATGCCGAGTCTACAGAACCATTTATCTTCGACAAGGCTTTCAAGAGTGCCATGAATGAACCCTTCTGTATCCTACATACATCAGGAACCACTGGTGTACCTAAGCCTATTCTATGGACCCATGGCTTGATTGGTACAATGGATGCTGTACGGTTGCTGCCCCCGACTGAAGGTGATGGTGGTCTGGCTCCTTGGACGGACAATTGGAACGAAGGTGATAGGATATACTCTTCATTTCCCATGAGTCACGTAAGTCAATCTTTGTTCTCTTTCTAGCTGCCACGCGATTTGAGCTGACTTGTTATGAATGCAGGGTGCTGGCATTATCATGGACATTCTGATGCCTTCCTTGTTCAACCTTCACTGCATCCTGGGGCCTCCAGGAGTTTTACCTAACCTTGGCCTCGTCGAATCGCTGGCTGATCATGCCAACATTGACATCTGGAGTATGGTTCCTTCTCTTGTCGATGAGTTGGGCGAGAGTCCAGAGGTTTTGGCTAAGTTCAAGCCGTCGAAGTTCATTTGCGCATCGGGTGGTAAGTCACTAGCTTCCATTTAAAACCACAGATTTGGTAACTAACTGTTTCCTCAAGGACCCGTCAGTCCACTTATTGTTTCCAAGGTCAATGAAGTTGTCAGAGTCCTCAACTTGACAGGCACCACTGAAGGTCTCTTCATTGGTAACCTTTGGGTTCCCAGAGAAGACTGGCACTGGTTTGCCTTCCATCCTTACTCTGGCTTTGAATTCAAAGAAGTGCAGCCTGGTGTCTACGAGCACTGGGTGCACCGCAATGAGCACTGGGCCTTGTTCCAAGGCATCTTCTACACGTTTCCTGAGCTTGACTCGGTCAACCTTAAGGACTTGTACATCAGGCATCCCACGAACCCAAATCTCTGGGCTTTCAGTGGGAGAAGTGATGACGTTGTGGTTCTTTCAAATGGCTACAAGATCTCTCCCTTGGACACAGAAGCGTTGGTTACCACTCATCATGCCGTCGATGGCTGTCTGATGATTGGAACTGGAAAGCCTCAAGCGGGTTTACTCATTGAGCTAAAGGATCCCTCAGAAAAGAACAATGAGTTGTTTGACAGCATCTGGGCGATTGTCGAGAGAGCTAACAACTCTACATTTCAAAAGACTCGGCTGCAACGAGAATACATCGCGTTTTCCGAGGCAGACAAACCATTCATCCGAACGGACAAGAGAACCATCAAACGCCGCGCCACTTTAGATTTGTATACAGATTTCATTGAGCGCTTCTATGTTTCTCGAGATGAAGAGGCTGAAGATGAGGATTTTGACTCATTCTCGATCGACACAACCTCGATCGATACCATCAGAGACTCAGTTGTCAATATCATGCGCTCCGTTCTGCCCGACGTTGAGGAGTTTCCTCCAGATGAAGATGTCTTTGACTTGGGCCTTGACTCTCTTCTCGTCTTTCGAGTAATTAGGATCACCCGGGCGGTTACGGGTCTGGAGGAAAAGCTTGCTCCGCGGCACCTGTATGCCCATCCGACTCTGAGCGAGTTTTCTGTTGAACTTGCCAGAATATTGGAACAGGAGAAATCGAAGACGTCTGATATCACTGCAGCTGATGATAATTCACCAGAAAGCGATGGTGATAGTCCATCTTTGGATAAAGCATCGGACAAGATGAAGAAGATTCTGGCTGAACGTAAGCGGCGTCTTGGATTCAAGATGAACCCTTTCGATGCCGTGAATCCCAATCATTACATGGGACTCAACTTTTATTTTGCTCTTCGCCCAGATGTAAGCTTCCAAGAAGCATTCGAAAAACTGCAGGCTGGGCTTGTACGTGCATTTGAGATCATCCCTGAGCTTGATGGGAAGATGATGCTCGCTTCGGAACACGAGTTTGGCTACAAGGAAGGCGAGTATCGCATTACGATCCCTCCTCATCCGCTGCTAGCCTCTTCGAAGCCTAGGCAGTTAGTCTACAAGGATCTGTCTCAAAGCCTCCCGTCATTCCGGAAGATGCGCGAAGCTGGATTCTCTCCATCTTTGTTCAGTGATGACCTTGTTCTCGACTGCTCACCTTTCCCTCCCATGCCTGCTGATGTCCTGGTTGCACAAGCAAACTTCGTTGAGGGAGGTTGCATTTTGGCTACCAACTTCATTCATACGTGCTTGGATGCTGTTGGAGTTATGGTTGCTCTCAGAGTCTGGGCTGAGTGCTGCCGGTATCTCGATGGAGATCAAACCGCAACATGCGACTGGTTTGACCCTGAGAGCTTCAACCACGATCTACCAGAGATTCTCTGGGAACAGGAAGGATATGCCAAACCAGCTCATGAGGTTGATCCTGGCGTTTGGGGGTTCCTACCATTCAAGCCCGAGAAGAGTGTTTGCCTAGATAATGGGATAGTTTCTGATGACGAGACTAGGACTCCTGAAAAGCCTCGCACTTCACAGCACGCCCTTCCGCCAGCTCCCGTATTTCCTGGAAGCTCTGTATGGCCGCTTGCCCCAAACGAAAGGTCATTGAGTACAGCCGTCTTTCTTCTACCAGGAGAAAGCATACACAGGCTCAAGCAAGAGGCTCTCATCAATCCGGGGGCCAAGACTCTCTCTACATCGGTCATTGATATTGTGCAGGCCTTCTTCTGGCGAGCTTCAATCAGGTCTCGTTACAGAGTGGCCAAGGAAATGCATAATCGGACATTTCAGCCTGAGGAACTGTCCATTTTGGAGATGCCAATTGACGGTCGGCCTTATTTCTCGTCACTGTTGCCGTCATCCTACATGGGCAGCCTATTAATCATGAATCGGCCAACCATTTCAATTGAGAAACTTTGCTCTCCCGACACAAGTATCGCGCAGATTGCACATGTGATTCGCGAAGCAGCCGGACGGATCACTCCTTCATTAGTTCACGACACCTTTACTCTCCTGCGATCCATGTCAGACTACAGTAAACCGGCAACCGCAAACATGGGTCTCGATCACATGAATGCCATGATCTCCAACATGATGCTCTTCCAGACAAGCGATATCTCATTTGGCGACTCATTTTTCGCCGGTGGTAGCCCCGAAGCCTTGCGGCCACAAATTGAACGTGGTCATAGGCGGTTTAGGTTCTTGGTTATTTCTCCGCTGAGGAAGGATGGTGGCGTGGAACTGGTGATGGGGACGTTGCCGGAGGAATTAAACATGCTCATGAGCGACGAGGAGTTCACCAAGTATACAGTGCTCCTGGATCACAAGGGAGCGTGACATGGCGCTCTCAAACGCGTTTCAACAAGATGTACGTAGCTGGTTTAATCGGAATTGCGGATAATCTCCACTCAGATCTGACCAAAGTTTATCTATAGATCTATCCTTATCTAGGCACTCCTCAACACAAGCCCATCTTAAGACCCTGACAAGGATTGATCGACCCTGGCTAGTCCTGCATCAACATCAGCCTATACTGTGCAGGGATACCATTAAGCCAACCAACGCCACCAACAACTTGCTCGAAACCGAGCAGAAGAGAGTGAGTGAGCTAGTTTGTGCTGCAGGGCCCCATGCGCATTCTCACCAAGAGCGCAGCAAGGTGTTTTTACAGGGGTTGTGTGGGTACAGGCGGCGTCAATTATTCCCGCGAGTGTGATTTGAGAGAGTTTGAGCAAAATCCTGGTTAGCGAGCGTCAACTTGATACTGGTAATTCAGCGCCAGCCTACCACAGTACCACTGGTATTCGGCTTCCGAAACCCGATTCAGATCCATCCTGAGCCAACAGGTCCAAAAGAAGGGCTGCTGGATGGGGTATGGCTTCTGCCCCGTACAGTGGTGCCCTTTGTTTGCCACTGCTCACCCGTCCACCCTTTATAACCTACCTATTGCTTTAGGCCCGCCCCTTCACAGGTAGGTAGTTCCAAGCACTTCCATCATTCCTTCGCTGGTCCTTCCTGCATGCTCCTACCTTGACCACTTCGTCTTGATTCAAGTCAAGTCAACCCAACCCAGCCAAATCAACCATACCCCAAATCTCGTCCTCGATCGCGGTCCCATCATGGCTTCAATGGTCGACTCTGACACGAAAGGGCTCCATGGGGTGCATGATATCCCCCACGATGGTCTTGACGGAGATCCAGAGAGCTCAAGCAGCGATGCTGCCGTGGACACCAACGTCCAACATGGTGTACAGAACATCGAAGCCGTCACCATCTCCTGGTCTAGAACCGCGCTGATAATCGCTTTCGTTCTCATCTGGCTTGCCTATTTCATCCAAGGCCTCGTCGCAGGAATCAGCGGCGCGTTGATCCCATATGTCACCTCAAATTTCGCAGCGCATTCTCTCACCCCAACGACCGGCGTCATGAGCTCCGTCATCGGAGGCGTCACCAACCTCAGCATCGCAAAGACTTTGGACATCTTTGGCCGTCCTCAAGGCTTTCTGTTCTGCGCTGTTCTGGCCACCCTCGGCCTCATCATGTCGGCTACATGCAACAACGTTGAAGCGTATGCTGCATCGCAGGTCTTTTACACAGTCGGGATCAATGGAGTAGGATTCAGTCTCAGTGTCTTTGTTGCCGATATCACCTCTCTTCGACACCGAGGTCTGATTCAGTCCATCTGTGCTTCTCCCAACATCATCACAGCTTGGCTTGGAGGACCCATCTCGACGGCGTTTTTGAACGGGGCTGGCTGGCGATGGGCCTTCGGCATGGAGAGCATTCTTGTTCCAGGAGTCACACTTCCTTTGTTTGGTCTGTTCATGCACCATTATCTCAAAGCTAAACGGAAAGGCCTGATTCCCAAGCGCGAGTCCAAGGGTTTCAGATACTACGTTCGCGAATTCGATGTAGTTGGTCTTCTCAGTCTCTCTGCTGGTGTTGCTCTGTTCCTCCTACCTTTCAACTTGTATGCCCAACAAGCCAAAAAGTTCGGCTCTCCCATGATCATCTGCTTTTTCGTCTTCGGCATCCTGCTCCTCATCTTTTTCGCAGTATGGGAGAAATTCTTCGCAAAGGTCTCATTCATCCCGTGGAGGTTCCTCAAAGATCGCACCGCCACTGGTGCCTGTCTCCTCTCCTTCACACTCTTCTTCAGCGCCATGTGCTGGGGTATGTACTTCAGCTCCATCCTCCAAGTCGTCAACAACCTCAGCATCACACACGCGAGTTATGTTGTGTCCACCTATTCCGTCGGTGGCTTTATCTTCGCCATATTTGTCGGAATGGTTATGTCGTATACTGGAAACTACAAAGTCGTCACTCTTTTCGTGGCAATTCCTCTATCTATCCTCGGGTCCGGTCTGATGATACACTTCCGTCAGCCTGACCAAGGTATAGGCTATACCGTCATGTCTCAAATTTTCCTCGCCTTTGGAAGTGGAGCCATCATGATCACCGCCGAGATCGCTATTCTGGCCGCTGTCAACGAGCAACAATACTTCGCTATTGCCATTGCCCTCGTTTCTATGTGTGCAAGCATTGGACAGGCTGTTGGCTTGACTGTTTCTTCTGCTATATGGCAAGATGTCATTCCCAAGAAGCTTGCCGAATACCTCCCAGCAGAAGACCTTCCTAATCTACCCATGATTGCAATGGACATTGTCACGCAACTCTCATATCCCGTTGGATCACCAACTCGGCTAGCAATCCAGCATGCCTATGGAGACGCCCACAGGAATTTGTTTATCGCAGCCACCGCCGCCTGGGTTCTTGGCATACTGGGGGTGGTTATGTGGAAGAATATCAACGTCACCAACATCAAACAAACCAAGGGTCGTGTTGTCTAAGCTCCGGGTCTTAGAGTTATGTGAGCCAAGTTGCTGAGTCATACCAAGGTCGCAGCCGTATAATATACCCAGGAGGAACTGTCAATTGACCGGGGCAATGTTTAAGGTCCTTTATTCGTCTAATAGTTAGCTCCGGTTGACGGCGGATATAGATCTCACCTAATGCTGACAAATCACCAAATGAGTCAACTTGACCAATGTTACCCCTCACTGTTCCATATAGCCTCCATAATTGACATCTTATCTTCTCAATTGATCTCACATTCCCTCTTCAACTGTTTATGATCATGACTCCTCCAACCAAATACGCCGTTGCATTGTTTCCGGGCTTTCAAGCTCTGGACGTATTCGGGCCGCTGGATGTTTTGAATTTTATGTCCAAGCGAGTTCCTCTTGAACTGTCGCTTCTTCACACTTCACTCGATCCCGTGTCTACTACATTGAAAGATGACACTCCTGGTAAAATTGGACAAAGTGTGGTACCTACCCATACATATGAAAACGCACCGGAAGATATCGAGGTACTTTTGGTGCCAGGCGGGAAAGGGACCAGAGACTCAGACAATGTGAAAAGAGTTCGGGAATTTGTCAAGGAGAGATATCCTAAGCTGAAGTTTCTTCTGACCGTTTGTACCGGCAGTGCTACAGTAGCCCAGACAGGTCTACTAGATGGCAAAGAAGCAACGTCCAACAAAAGGTCCTTTGACTGGGTATGGCATTCTCTATCACGAAGGGCCCTTAGCACTAACCAATGGCAGGTTGTATCGCAAGGACCAAACGTTAAATGGCAACCAAAGGCGAGATGGGTCGTGGACGGTAATATCTGGACTTCATCTGGCATTTCAGCCGGTATCGATATGACCTATGCCTTTATAACAGATCAGTATGGACAGGAAATTGCAGATGACACCGCGAATGGGGCCGAGTATGTGCGTAACAGCGACTCTAGAGAGGATCCATTTGCTGTCTAATTAGACATCTATCTTTAAACATTTACAATTGGAATGATAACCCTGCTTGGATAATCACCGCCATAATGAATCTTGTGCTGTCCCTTGTTCTTCTCATGGTCGGGCCTTGGCTTTGAGAAGGCAGCAACTTCTGTGAAACCAGGGTACTGTCCCAGAATATGCAGTTCAAGGCTCTCGCCCTCCTCGTAATCCACGCCCATACACCAGATACCAATATCCAGCTTGACCACTTCACCTTTAGGAACCTTCTGTACCTCGTCGTGAGGGTGGAAGGGAAATTGAGGATGTAGGGATCGCTTCTCATCGATCTTCCGTTGAGAAGCCCGTAAAACACCCATGGCTCCATTGTGCAATGTAAG
Source organism: Fusarium concolor (assembly GCA_013184415.1). Lineage (NCBI taxonomy): Eukaryota > Fungi > Ascomycota > Sordariomycetes > Hypocreales > Nectriaceae > Fusarium > Fusarium concolor. The sequence goes on along the minus strand of JABCJY010000360.1, from coordinate 95,907 downwards.
ACTCGAGCGGTCCTTTTCGGCCATCTCTGCAATAGACTTCACAGGCGTCTTCTCAATGGGGAATTGTAGATGGCTCAACTCCTTGCCGTTCTTGTCAAGCTTGCGCACTTGCACGAAAACAATCATGTCATCCAAGTCATCACAGCTCATGTAGAGTTCGGCTTTTGGCATTCCAATGATTCTTGTGTGTTTGCCAAAGGTGTATCTGAACTTGGAGATGGACCAGCGATCTTCCGAGTTGTAGGTTGAGATACCAGAGGATGGTACGCTGTCGAGAAGTGCACCCTTGTCTCCCAAATAGAATGAGCTGTAGTCGGTATCTGGGACGGGAAAATCAGGAAGCTTGATGTCGCTCTTGACCTTTCCTTCATCAAATTGGAGAGTTGTCCAGCGAACTCGAGGGGTCTCCTCCCAGTCGTTGTCAATACCCTTGAGGTACTTATCAAAGTATTTCTATCGCCATGTCAGCCAGTCCTTCACCCTTGCATCACGAATGAAACTGACCTTCAACTCAGGATAGCTCTCCTTGACAGAGTAAAGCTCAAACCATTCCTGGTGTCCACACCACTTTATCCATTTCTTCTCACTCCCCAATTCCATCCATCCACGCACCGCACCCATAGTATGAATCTGGCTAAGGTCTGAGCCAGTAATGAAAACAGGAATGTTGATTTTGGAGAAATCGACACGCTTATCGTTCCAATACGCATTAGCCTGAGGGCTTCGTCGATACATCTCGGCAAAATCCTCAACACCGTGCTGGCCTTTGATGACCAGAGTTGTGATGAGATCAAAATTACTCATATTGAACCAGCCACCTCGACAGAACTGCTCTCGGAAGATGTCTCCAGAGCCCTCCCAAGGTGCTATAGCCTTCAGCGATGGTGGATTCTGCGCGGCAGCCTGCCATTGCATAATGGCCAGGTATGAGTTACCAGCCATACCGACACTGCCATTGCACCATTCAAGCTTAGCCAGTGCCTCAATAACATCGTGAGCATCCTCTGCTTCCTGGGAGCCCATACAAACTGCATCGCCATCACTGTTTCCAGCGCCTCTGGCATCAACATGGGCAATGGCGTAGCCTTGATTTACCCACCAAGCAGGGTCAAGACCTTCGAACTTCTCCAGGCCACTCACGTCGTCCTTGGTTAAGCAGCAGGCCCAGGTGCAGACATTGAAGATCATGTCAATGGCTGAGTATTTCTTTCCATACGGAGACCAAGAGATGATCACGGGCACTTTTTCAAGGCCAGTTGGGCGATAAATGTCGACGTATAGGCGGCAGCCATCGCGGACAACAACCTCAACATCGTGATCAATGCGAATGTCTGAGTCAAGAGTTCTGGCGTTGAAAGGTGCAGAGCCCTTTTTTAATACTTCGGACTTTCCAGGAGTGGGTTCAACATAGCCATTGTCGCCAACCTCAGGTTTGTTGAGGGGCTTATAGGCAACTTGAACGGGAGGCGGCATGTTGATGGGAGGGTAGTAAAGTAAGGAAGTTGGTGATGACAAGGGGATGGGGTAAAGTGAACACCTCAAAGGTGATAAAATATGTAACTTGATGCTGTTGTTAGCAATGAGGCGATGAGCAACAGATTGAATAAGATTGACAAGAGTATTTGACTGGCTGTTCTGGACAAGAGGTTGAGACGAGTCTTTATGATCCCTGGCGAGTAATAACTATTCAGAAAAAGCCGACGCGGAGTTGTAACCAGAGAGCTATTAATTTCCCTAGATCCGCAACGAGATGTCAGTCTCAATCGGTTCGGACTAAAACCCCCCACGGGGAAAGAAAAGACTGAGGGGGCAGATCGCGGAGACACAATGCGGATGGATCATGCAACCTACTGTAACCCATGCGGATACCATCATCCATATTGCATTTTCCGCGATTGGCTGCCTATTGTCTGGACCCTTGTGGCCCCGCACCAAGATTAACTATTTCGTGGTGTTTGTCATGGTCATTTGAGACATTATCCGAGGTCGAGACTCAAATGGGGAGAAGCCTCCAAATCCGAACCGAAACGAACTACTCCGAACCGAAAATAGTGAGACGGAACCCAATTTTCGCCTGCTCAACCAGCAAAAATGATTCCGAGCCGACCAGAGCCCTCATTACCCAACATCTCCATTTTATATGTCCCGGATCACAGGTATAACTAAGGAAGCTTCTCATTCTTAGCGCTCCTCATCATCAAAAAACCTCACATCACACTTCCAACTTCACTTTTTTCTACTATTCTCATCACAGTTCACCATGTCTACCACCACTACAATGCAAATGGAGCAGACCGTCGCTGCTCGGTACGAGACCAAGGATCTTGTCGAGTTCGACCCCAACGCGGTCTATGGTGATTGGCGAGATGAGTTCCACAAGAACGGCTGCGTCGTTATCAAGAACGTCATTAGCAAAGAGCGAGCTCAGTACTACTGTGATAAGCAGATTGAGTGGCTCAAGAAGTTTGATCTTGGCTTTGACGAGAAGGATCCCAGCACTTGGACTGCGGATCACCTCCCCGTCAGCTTCAAGGGTAGCATGTACTACAGCTACGGCTCCACCCATGAGAAGATGGCCTGGGAGGCTCGAACCGAGCCCAAGGTTGTTGAGGTCTTTGAGAAGCTCTGGGGAACCAAGGAGCTTCTGTGCTCTTTCGATGGCCTGAATGTGTCTATGCCGAACCGCAAGGACATCTCTTGGAGCCCTTGGCCCCACTGCGATCAGAACCCCGAGCGCAAGGGGTGAGTAAACACACAGAGCTACCCCGAATCTAGACTAACTTCGAACAGAATGCAAGCTGTCCAGGGTCTTCTGAACTTTGCCCCCAACGGCCCCAAGGACGGGGGTCTTATGCTCATGCGGGGATCTTCCAAGCTCTTCAACGAGTTCTTCGCTCACAAGCGCGAGTCCGCTGATCACGAGGATGCCCCTCCTCCTGAGATCAAGTACATGGACTTGTTCATCTTCAGCGAGAAGGACGTCAAGTGGTTTGAGGAGCGAGGTTGTGAGATGTTCAAGGTTAACATGGAACCTGGTGACTTTGTTCTCTGGGATTCTCGCACTATGCACTACGCTCGGTTCCCCGAAGGTGACCAGATCCGCCACGTTCAGTATATCTGCATGACACCACGAAAGTTTGCCTCCGAGGAGGCTCTTAAGGCCAAGGCCCAATGCTTTAACACATACACAGGCACAACTCACTGGCCTCACTGGTAAGTCATCTGTTCCGATTTATTTCTGCTCATCGCTAACTCTTTCCAGCAACATCCGCATCGCCCAGGAGAAGCCGATGAGGAACGGCGAAATCTGCCCCAAGTACCGCACAGAACCATTTGAGAAGCCCGTGGTAACGGATCAGATCTTGAGATTGGCTGGTGTTAAGTCTTATGACGATTGATGGAAAATATTTGGGGAATGGTTCATGGGGGCACAATGCTAGCCTAGGTCATTTTGTTACAGTATCTAAGAAGTTTCGCAATACATTGTTTTTTCTACATAAACATCTATCAATCTTGCCTTGTCGTAAATATTTCATAAAAATTGGTGAGCCTTAGGGACTTTGATCATTCTTACCGCAAAAGCCAAGAAGTCTTGAGCTGATCTTGGAATATTTGCTGAGTCTTAAGCAAGATTTTGCCTTCGCCGTTAGTCCAGACTTCAATTACAAATAATTCTGAATAATACGCATTGCAGTAAAGCTTTCCAATCAATAGTTTATGATAGGCAAAGTCTGCCTAGAACTTGGCATGGGGGGGTTCTAGACTCGGTTCGGTTGCAACACCATAATCCGGGGTACGATCCGGGGTAGCGACTCGGTTCGTGATGTCTCTAGCCTAATTGATACCAAAGCACACTAATCGTACCGAGCCATCGGGATGTGGCCCCATGCGGGGAAACAAGGTTTGCGGAGTGTTGCACTAGCCAAGACTATGAGATTGCCTCCTGTCTTGTTTTTCGTTCTCTCTTGGTCTTTTCTATCTTCTATAAAGTCTGGCATTGTGGCCGTGTCGGCCGAGTTTCATCACCATCATCAGCATCGCAACACTCACAACTACCACCACCAAGTCTAACATCATGGATGCCAAGTCCGACGTCAATCATGTCGAGAGCGTCTCCAAAGAGTCTCTCGACGTGATCCAGGTCACAAAGTCGAAGATCGAGATCAGCGGCACGGTCAAGCTCATCGAGGGCAAGACCATCTACATCCCGACTCCAACAGCTGATCCACAGGGTAAGAACAAAAGTTCCGTTGGGGTTGAATTGAAGTGCTGACAGATTAGATCCTTTAAACATGAAGATGTGGCAGAAGGCCCTTGTCCTCATTGTCATCTCGCTGTGTATGTACAACCTGCATCAACTCGTCAGCACTTTAAACTAACGCCCTACAAGTCTCGACGATTGGCCTGGCATTGGTGTCCGGATTTGGTGGCCTTCTAGGCTTCTACATCCCAGATTACGCCAAGGCCGGCAAAGGTTATGCCGATATCACTCATCTCATGACTTACCCTACCTTGTTCATGTAAGCTCATCTCACCCTTCTTCACCGATGGCATGGCTCACAACTTCACAGGGGTATCGGAAACCTCATCGGTATGCCTCTCGGTATCGCGGTCGGTCGACGAATCGTTCTCCTCGGAGCTACAATCATCATGATCCTCAGTGCTGGTCTATGCGCGGGAGCAACCAACTACGAATGGCATCTTGCTGGTCGTATTATCCTTGGACTCTCAGCTGGTCAGAGTGAGGCCCTTGTGCCCATGATCACACAGGTAATGCTTCTCACTTGGACAAATATCGAAGGTATCTGACGGGCTGGATAGGAAATCTTCTTCCTTCACGAGAGAAGTACCTGTATGATGATTCAGCAGACTATTCAGACCATCCTCACTGCGATTTTCGTAATCTTTGCAGGCCCCATCGCTGATGCCATCACACCTCAGTGGTGGTACGGCCTTGGTGCTATTCTCTCCGGCGTTTCTTTCGTGGCCGCCTTATTTTTCGTCCCTGAGACCAAATACTACCGTCCTAAGTCCGCATTCCAGGCTGGCGGTAGCAGCGATGATGACGAGAACATTGTCGAGGTCTGCACCGAGCGCCCCGAGCTCGACTACGTCAACTTTGCTCCTCGAACTTTCCGATCCGACATGCGACTCTGGGTTGGCAAGCCTGAGTGGAACAAGATTGTTGAAATCTTCACCGTAAGTACCCCGCTCATGGTCTGGACGCTTCTGACCCTTGCTAGCAAACATTTGGTCTTATGCTCTTCCCTAACGTCCTCTGGGCTCTTTGCCTCAACGGTCTTACTCTAGGCGTCAACATTGCCATTGGAACTACATACGGCAATATCGTTACGAGCCCTCCTTACAATTGGGCTCAGTCTTCCGCTAGTTACGTCAATGCTGGTCAAATCGTCACTTCTCTGGTCGCCCTGCCCTGCTTCGGCTTCGGATCCGACAAGCTCATCAAGTGGTTTGCCAACCGACGCAACGGTATTCACGAGCCTGAAATTCGCCTGATTCCTCTTGCCTTTCCCATTGTCGTAGGCGTTTTCACCGCCGTCTTGTACGGACTTGGTGCTACCCACCCCGAGAAGTACCACTGGTTCACCTACGTCTGGGCAGTTGCAGTATGTTTCATTCCATTACATAAGCTAGATGATTTGGTCACTAACAACAAGTCCAAGGCATATTACTTCTGCTTTGTTGGTGCTAACATCGTCGCCATTACCTATCTTCTGGACAGCTATCCTCAGCGTGCTGGTCCTCTGCTGGTCATTATCTGTGCCGTCCGCGGTATTATGTCATTCGGAGTCAGCTACGGAATCAGCCCCATGATTGAGAAAGAAGGTTACGATGGTGCTTTCGGTGTCTTTGGAGGGCTTACTGGTGCATTTGGAGTCTTGGGTATCTTTGTCTTCATCTTTGGCAAAAAGATCCGACAAGTTACTGGAAAGTATTGCGTTGATAAGGACAAGGCCGAATAGACTTGTGCACGTGGTCGCAGTCTGACAGAGCCGTAGAGGAGTAATTCTTAGGAGATATCGGCTGCCGTTATGATGGTATGAAATTTAATCTATTTGTTAATATGACTGATTACTTGTCTTTGACTTTTATGCCATTCATGAAAATTGATAAGTGGCATTACACATATCTTGGCAATCAAAATGGAAATTAGTTAGCTAACTCTCAGCCGCCCAGCCAGATTGCGAATCCAGATCCCCTGTCCTAAGTTTATGCTACTTTAACCTAAGCTCCCCTAAGTACGACCTAAACCTATCCTAAGCTGAACCAAGGATAATCTCAAGGATACTAGCATATACCAGACGGGCCTCAGATCCCGGATTCATGGTTTGGAAAGTTGAGGGAAGCAAGGCACCTGGAGATGATGGTTCACGTTCCATCGCCAGGTGAAAGTGATGATGTGACTTTTAAAGTTTTGATCCACTTTGAAGCTTTCACAGTTCCAACAGGTATAGCATATTATCAATGATTCAGACTGCCGTTGCTCTTTAAACACAAGTGCTTAAACATATATGCAAATGTAAAATACATTGTATCATGGGTTTGCAGTTCCATTCTTCTGGCGTTCCTCCCAATCCTCTGCTCCATTGTAATCACAATTATATCTCATAAATTGCGCGGGATCAAGATTGATCTTCTTGCTCACTCCATCTGTAGCGGGCTTTGCCTGCTCCCTACTGAACTTCTGTATCAATGATGCTCTGTCGTAACGTGCAGCAAAGACTCTCTCCAAAGCTGCACCAACCTCGTCCCGTGACTGAACATTGGCCAGGAATGCGCTGATAGCCTCTGCGTCCTCGATACTTTGCGATGCACCTTGGCCCTGAGTGGGAAGCATAGCATGCGCTGCGTCTCCTATTAAGATGGTTCGTCCCTTTACCCATCGCGGCAAAGGATCGATATCTCGGAGCTGCCAAAGTGCAATGTCTGGAGCTTGTTTGAAGATATCATGCAGCCAAGAAGGGAAGTCAGAGTACGCCTCCAGTAGCTTTTCGATGCTACCAGGAGCTACCCAGCTATCAGAACTCTCCTCAGCTAGCTTTTCATCTGGCACCAAGGCAACGATACCGTAGAGCTTACTTCCTCTACCAGGACCCATAATAACTCTTCGATCATGACCCATGATCATTGTTGTTTTGGGTTCACGGGGGTCCAGGAGGTTCTTGGGTAAAGAGAGATCCTTCAAGTTCTCGGTGGGAATAAGCATTCGATATGCTGATGTGCCAGTTGGCAGGGCATTTCTCTTCTCACCAACCACGGCCGTTCTTACAACACTGTGAATGCCGTCTGCGCCGATGATGAGATCACCATGAATTTCCTCGCCTGAGTCGAGGGTCACGATGCCCTCATCACAGTCGACACTTGCAACCTGACAGCCAGTTCGAACGTCTACTGGCTTTCCATATGCATCTTCACTCACTGCTGCAGTTCCCAGAGCAGCTTGTAGGTCTTGTCTGTGATAAAGCATACGCTCGGCACCGAACTGGCCCTTCTGGAACGGCAGCTCTCTCACCAAGTTGCCATCTGCGTCGAGAATTCTGAAGCCTTGGTCGGCTTGAGGCTCTGCACTCTCGAGAAATGGATCGAGTTTCCATTTGGCGATGATCTTGCTTGCGTTTGGCTGCAGCGATATCAAGGCACCAACTTCTCGAAGCAGACGCGACCGCTCAAGCACAGTGATGCGCCTGTTTGGGTATCTGAGCGCAAAGGCCTAGGCTGGTCAGTACGCCTTTAGTGGCATGCAAGTGGTTTACTTACAGTTGATAGACCTCCAATTCCTCCACCAACGATCACGACATGTAGCTCAGGCATGCTCCCCATGATGTATTTGGTTAGGTTCTCAATTATTGCAGTTTGTTTGCACTCTCAATGTCATCTTGCCAATCGCATCTTATACGTGGATGCCAAGGGTGTTATCGAGAACCACGCTAGCTACAGTAGTATCGCGCGCTCCGCCGATCAACGGATCAGCGAACCGAACCCGAACCGAATCGATAAACCGAAGCGACTACTGCAAGCTAAGCCGATGATCCGTGTACCCCTCACACGTCAGAAAATGGTTGTCGTTCGCCGAAATGTTTGCCGAGGGGAGGGGAGGTTGAAACCGTCAGAAGCCCATCAGACGGTGAATTGGTATGTGCTATAGTTGAAGCTGATGGGAGTCTCGACTGCCTTCAAAATTGTTGTATTTATTCATGCCTAACAAGAACATAAGGGCGCCGCTGTACACGAGCGTAGAAAGGCGTAAAGTCCCTGTAGCAATGGGGGGCAGCCAGATCAAACTAAGATCACAAGCCTCGTCAAACCTGCGTAAAACACGCGGTCAATCCCAAGCTTTACAACTCCATGTGGGTATTATCATGCTGCCAAATCACCTATCACCGGCGCGGCATTGTAATGGAGCCATTGCTAAGCCTCAGGCGCTGTTTGAGCCTGTGTGCTTTGGCTCAGGAGTTCAGGTTTGAGAACTACGTGTTCATGGACTGGCACTCAAGAGATCTTTGCAGCCACTAATCTTTATTCTATCTATAAACATTTAAAAATCAACATGCTCACATGGTTTCCAGACTTTGACATAGAAGCTTTCGTATTTATTCCCTATCAGTCGGGTAAAAGGTTGTTCTCAAGGCGAAAAGGCAAAGAGCGCTGTATTTCTTCTGCATAAATACTCAATAAAGACAATTCAATCTCTAGTGTTACAAGCAACATCCAATTCGTTCCAATTCATCCGCTTTTCTCTCTGTTTAGCTGGCCTCTGCCTTGATGTATGGGATACCCGTCAACTTGAAAGCTCTCTCGCCCAAGATTGGCTCATGCAGTGGCTTGTCGCGCACAACATGGTCAGGCTCGCCATTTCTCTTGGCCTCGTTAGTACCAAGATGGCGAGCATTAGGCCAGTGGGTAGTGCCAACTCGTCTTTCGAAGGCGTCCTTTTTGCGGATGAGATCCTCTTGAGATGCCTCAGAAGCAGGCATGAAGCAAGTGTAGATGGCGAAGCGATCCTGCTGGCTCTTCACAGGGACGTTATAGTGAGGAGTTCGAGAATCCCAGAGAATAAGGTCACCCGGCTCAGCTTCAACCTTGTACCATTCGCATCCATGCTCCTTGAGCCACTTCATGCCCTTGTCAGTGAAGCCGTACCATTCCTTGGTCCATGCAGGGATACGCTCTTCAGTACCACGGATCTCATCGTGGAACTCCTTGCTCTTGGTGTGGCCGCCCTTGGCGACGATAAGACCACCGTCGTTGGGGCCGTTGGGAAGTAGGTTGACAAGGCCTTGGAGACAGCGGAATCCTGGCACATCAGGGTCCTGATCTTGGTGAGGCCAAGGCTTGTTCTCAGGAAGGTTCTCTCTGTTGGCGAAGCCATAGTTGATAGCATCGAAAGAAACAATGAGATCCTCAGTTCCAAGAGCTTTCTCGAAAGCGCCGACAACGCCAGGCTCTGATCGAACTCCCCAGACGAAGTCCTCGTGGGCAGCACCGTAGTTCAGAAGCATACCCTTCTCATTGATGACGGGAAGCTTGTCGGGATGAACGCTGGAGGGGTCGTTGCGATTGTAGCCGAGACCACTAAGAGCTGTTAGTCTCCATGTTATTATTATTGAGCAATGTCATACTTACAAGCTCTCGATAAGTCCGTACATGCGGTTAGCGTAGCTCAAAGCTCGCTCCTTAGGGATGGCACCCTTGACGACAGCATATCCATCACGGACAAGGTCATCTCTCCAGTCACCATATCTTCGGTCATTGCCGTCGATCACAATACGCTCGAGACCCTCGGGGCGGAGAGTCAGAGTAGGGTGCTCTTCTGTGGCAGTGGTGGTGGTGGTAGCTGAAGGAGCCATCTTGAGGGCTGACACGTTGCTCGGGATGAGATTGTATGAATCAGACGGTTTGGTTGTTGACCTAGTGAGTTGAATTGATGTTGGAGCTTGTAATCTTCATTCCTCTTTATATCAGGCTCAAAGGAGCGGCTCTTCGGCTCCACAGTTCTCCAATAGACTAAAGTCTGGGGTAATGCGAGTGGGTTGATCAGGAGGCGAGGGGAATATCACCGAACCGAACCAACCGGTGTCGTCCGAACCGAAGATACGGGGTGGCCCGGGTAAAGAAACTAACGACTAACCTCTCCCTAAACGTCAATCGTCTCAATATTACGATTATAGATTTGTGTTAGCTGTCAAACTCCGTGCCAAAGAACAATTACCGTGTTCAGTTCCCGGTTACAGGCTTCGACGGAACATTTCAGCAGTGCATATTACGTGGTTCTTTAATTTGAATGGGTTTTGTATGATATACAGTTCTGAGTCCTTAGTAATAACCTTAGGAGCATGTAATTTTGGCTTGCAATGGGTTGATGGATCTCATATCCCGCCTGACTAAGGAATACCTAAAGTTATGGATAAATTTAGGTAAGTTTTGAGTAGTTCTTCATGCTAGCACAGAGTTATACCCACAATCTTTACGCGCAGGCTATCTAGTGGTGGGTGATATGGACTTGTACAAAGAGACCTCCTGGCTACTATTGAAGCTCGCTACACACCACGGGCGGCACCCCATATGTTCACGACCTCATAATACTCAGGACTACAGATGCTTCTCAGTGTTCTCCGACATGACATGTGCATCCATCTCCAAGATTACATCCAATATCCGAGCCTGTCACGTACGATCGGCTCGTATAATGAGCCCATAAGGTGAGGCCCGAGCGGCGGCTCGGCTCGGTGTGCATGGACATGAAACCGACGAGGATCATCATTTGGAGGTTTATATCAGGTATGAGTCCACTGGCAAGCTGCAAAGTTGCTTGAAGAGCCTTAAACTTTTGGTAGAAGCTCTTTTACCCAACTACACGGCTCTGTTGGACGATGAAAGATCTTACGTTGACAGTTGGCACAAGCAGGTAAGGGATGCGCTTTTTACTAATTCAGTACTACCAAGGGTATCTCATTCTTCATACATCATTGTTGTCTAGTACATATGTTTCAGCACATTCCTTGATCACCAATAGTTGCGAAATCGCCCTCCATTACAGCCCAGAAGTGATCCAACGGCATAGCTTGGAACGGATCTTGAAAGTACTCGAGCGGATCGAACACGAACGACTCGGACCCAACATCACCAAACTGGTTAGGCGACAATATTCTCTGGTCAGGATTGACTTCTTGCAACTCCTGTTGCGATGGTGTCTGTGTTTGATGAACAGAGAGGTTATCGCCCGACAAGACTTGATTCACTCGCTGTGTCAACTCCAGCACGCCTTTGACAAACTCGCTGTGTTGTCCAACGCGTCGGTAACAGTCAGCCACATAGTCGGATGCCATTCGTACAAGTTCACCGTCTGAACGACTCATGCGCTTGTGCGGCTTCTTAAATGTTTGAAGAGCCAGCGTTGTGGCCGCAAGGAAAGTTGGTGTGGGAGTCAGGAGCGGGAACTCAGGCTGTGAATCTGCGAATTCCGCTACCTGAGTGATGATAGACCTTGCGGCTTCTACGCACGTAGTCTGGCTTTGTAGTAACCTTGATATGCTTATCTTTCCCTCATGCTTTTGGACTTCATTGCTAAACGAAGCTTCAGGGAACAGGAGAGATGCCCGTAAGAGCGTGATCTGAGCCTTCACAATGTGTTAGTAAGGTGAAATGTTCAAGGCAAAATAACGGCACTCACTTGGTGGAACTGCAAAGAAAGAAAGACGGCAAATGACCGTTCTTCAGAGCTCTTTGCATTATGGCTTGTTTTGGCATCGTCCGATCCTTCGTCCAGCCAATCTACTAACATTTGATCCAACTCCGATATGCCAGATAAAAACTCCAAAGCACTTTCTGCTCGCCGTTGGAAAATATGCTCGCTGATCTTACCCACCAGGACAGAAAGCGACACCCATCTGATGAAGTATGGGTCAAGGCCACTGGCTTTATCCGGTAATGGTTGATCGCAGTCAGTCATTTCTATTGCGCTCGGGCGGCCAGTCTCCAATTGCATGGACTTCTCTAACGCGTAGCAAGACCACCAAACTCTGGCGTGTAATTGACGATCAACTTGGCTACCTGAGTCCTCGTTCGGATTTGGTGCGATGATCTTGCGATGGAAGCCTATTGAATAGCCGATCCTGATAGCCTGGCCAAGGAGATGCCAGCATTGGCCATCTTTGCCTGGAAAGCCTGTCAGAAGGCGAAAATAGTGCAAGGGCGAAAGGACTTACCTCTTGCACGCATAGCGACTGCGAGTAGCACTAGCGCTTGTACCGAGCTCATATATGGAAAGCTCAGCAGATGGCTCACGAGTGAGTAAGCCCCAGTGAGATAGCCAGTTGCTGTTGGCGATATGGTACCTTCGTGGTCGTCCATCCCAATACTCAACACAGCGTAGACGGCAACCAGAGCGGGCGCATCGACAGAAGTGACAGCACCTTGGAGCCCATTTGGACAGGTCTGTTGTAGCTCAGAAAATCGCAGAACGTCGGATATAAAAGCTGTATGATCGAGGACGGGAACGAGAGGATGCGTGCGACTGAAGTATTTCTTCAAGCAGGGTTCCATAACGGACATGCTGGGTAAGTCTGGGAGAGTTGGCACTAATGGCAATGCGTATTCTTCTGTGAAGCACATGCCCCATCGAAAATGTCGCCCAATTGGATCAAATCCTCGTCGCTGGAGAAAAAGATCTATAAAACGGGTGAGGCATTGTAAGCTACTTGAGCCCATGTACTACATACACCCATGATCAATCAGTATGCAGCTTTTGAGATGAAGCCCGAGCACTGACCTTTATGCGATGTGACGACTCATCAGTGTTCATCACCACATCAGGGCTGTCATTCGATGGCACATCAGTGCCAGTACCACCACTATCAGGCGTGGACTGAGTCTCTTGGTATGCGCGCTCAATCCACGAAGGATTTCTCTCTTTATTTCCGCTGCGCGACAGCGGAGTAGACGCAGACCCTACAAGCGAAGCTGGGGAGCTGTGCTGGCTGGCAATTGAAGCCCGTCGCTGGATCGGTGATATTGTGGAGGAGGTGCTCTGAGAGCTTTTGTGTGGCCATTTTCTCACTGCTGGACCATTGGGTCGTCGTGGATCGAAGGTTTCGCACTCGTCGCCTCGCAGAACGCAATTGCGACACTTTGGCGTTGTCGCGTCGCATCGCACTTTGCGCTTGCGACATTGTGTACAGGCTAGAGAAAGACGGCCACGCTTCGACCGCGGCGGTCGCGGGCTTTGAGGTTCTTGTGATACGGCGTCCATATTAGAAGGGAGTGCCATGAGCTTAGTTCAATTGACGACAGAGAGGGCTCAGACAAAAGAATTTGGCGTCTCGGAGAGACGTTAACCGAGGGTGTCGTCAACAATTTGTATCCCCCGCAGATAACCAAAACTCCAGGGCGCTATCACAGTGAGTGTCCAGGGTAAAATGCACTAAACAGGTGGCTTGTCACCGTTCCCCCGCATGCCCTGAGATCTCCGAATGGCGGAAGAGCTTCACGGCTTTGCTTTGCTTTGCTTTGCTTGAGATCCCCTCGCGGGGTAGAGTATGGGGTGTCCTGAAAGAGACTAGATGATCCCCCGGATGTTCGAGGCCTTAGGTTTGCTTGGTCATGATGGATTGTCCTTGTTCTCATTGGAGATGGGATCTAGAGACTGTTGAGGAGGCGTTGTCGCTAAACTTCGCTAACTTCGGTTCGATTCGGTTCGGGGAATGCGAACCGAGTCAGCAGGTACCTACTCTCTCTAAGACGTGAGGGAGACCGGCACTGCGGCATCGCGTTATTCGCAATGGGAGAAAATGGTTACCTGTATCATTCTGATTAGAATGGATTGTTGTTGGGGTCTGAAATGGTTGGAGTCAAAAGCTTGCCTGCTCGAGGCTTCTCGCCGCCCAGGATTGACGCCTCAAGCGGGGTCACATTCAACAGTCAAGATAAAGTAGCAATAAGCTTTTTAGATCTTAGGTAGCATCACCATAAATTCCGATTTATTTCCTGAGTTTAGGGTAATATTTATTGAATGCGGGCGTCGACGTCGCAGGCGCTTCGAGGCTGGTGCTGTCCTAAGGGACAATTGGGCCCTCTACAGTTCAAACTCTTCCACTTCCGCGACGTCACTCTACCTAGTCAAAGAATAAAAACTCTCATTTTCTTCTTTTATTATTTTTTTTTTTTCTTTTGAAAAGCCAATCACGCAATCCTCAAGTAATTATGGCAATTGTCATCGGCAGAAGATCATGCAACCCTCACCGGGATAATGGATCCCGAACCGAAACGAACCGAGACACCAACACCCAATCTCGAATAAGTGGTTCGTTTAATGTTCTCCTGTTTACAAAATAACGAGTCTCTTTCCGATCGATATCCTGGCTGTAACATCACGCGTATCATGGCAGAGCCTCAACAGTCACAGCCGCCATCTCAAGATGAACAGCCAAACGAGAAGGACTCAGTGGGCGCCCGCCTCCAGCCCGTCGAGACGGGGGCCTCGTACGAGCCTCCACCGATGAAGACACTTCAGCGTCGTCTTGTTGTTCTTTCACTTTGTTTGACACTATTCCTCTGCGCTTTGGATACTACCATCCTGGCTACCGCTCTGCCTACCATTGGCAAGGAGCTTCGCATGTCGGCTCGCGAGTATGCCTGGATAGGCTCCTCCTACACGCTTTCCACGACTTCAGTGACGCCTGTTTGGGCGAAAATATCTGACATCGTTGGACGCAAAGTGAGTATGATGACTGCTACAGGTCTTTTCATGGCTGGTAGTCTCATATGTGCCCTGGCAACCTCAAGTGGTATGCTCATCGGTGGGCGAGTAGTTCAAGGTCTCGGCGGAGGAGGCTGCATGGTGCTCATAACCATCCTTATTGGAGATCTATTTCCTCTGAAAGATCGTGCCAAATACTACGGAATCACAGGTATTGTCTTCGGCATCGCGGGTGCTATTGGCCCTGTGCTGGGCGGTGTCTTCTCACAAGCGGTTACATGGAGATGGTGTTGTGAGTCCACTGCACATTCAACTAGCTTAAGGATCTACAACTAACATAATTAGTCTACATCAATCTACCTTTCGAGGGCATCGCGCTCGTCGGATTGTTCTTCTTACTCAAAGTCGAAATCGAAAAGGAACCTCTCCTCGACGGGTTACGAAGCCTTGACTGGCCTGGCTTTGCCTTGATCATTGGTGGTACCATTTGCTTCCTCTACGGACTGGAGGCTGGTTCTGGTGGTCTGGCAGCATGGAATTCCGCCTTCGTTATCTGCCTCCTGGTCTTCGGGTTCCTCATCCTGGCCATCTTCATGGTATGGGAGGCTAAATTCGCCAAGAACCCCATCATTCCTATTCGGATCTTCCAAAGCACTACGAACCTGGCCTCTTTCGCCGTGGCGAACCTACACTCTTTCATTTTCATCTCCTATGATTATTTTCTGCCCCTTTACTTTCAGGTTATTCTCGGATTTTCACCTATCATATCAGGAGTGACACTGTTTCCTCTCATTCTTCCTATGTCCATATCAACAGGCCTTGGAGGCATAATTGTGAGAAAAACGGGCAACTACAAACTTATCATTTTGTTTGGTGCTTCTCTTATGACTCTTGGTACCGGTCTCTTTATCAGCTTGGGTCAGCACAAAGAGTGGCCCAAGTTGGTTATCTACCAGGTTATTGCAGGCCTAGGCTGCGGTGTCCTCTTCCAGAACCCTATGATCGCTCTGCAAACTCATGTCCGTCAAAGAGATATGGCGGCCGCCATGTCAGCATACACCTTTATGCGAGGTCTGTTCGTTTCGATATCAATTGTCGTCGGAACAGTTCTGATTCAGCGAACTGTTCGCGGTGGCGACTTGACAGCTGTGTCTGGTAACAAGGCGCAGGGTGAGACTGATAAGCACGAGTATGTTAACGGCTTGAGGGTGATGTGGGCTTTCTACACTGCTCTGTGTGGACTGATGGTTGTTTCGGCTGTTTTCATCCAGCCGAAACCAGTGAAGGTCGAGGAGAGCAGCACTGAGACTGCCAGTGATGCGACTGACACTCAGCAGAATGACAAATGCTAATACCACATGGAGTAAATGTTGTAAATTGCAACATCAGGTGAGGATTTATAGATAAATATAGAAAAAGAAAATGCCTGCCAAAATTGAAACTCCATTTTAGTAGTGCTCTGTCGTTCTTTGTGTTTGCTCAGGTCTTGTCTTGGCTACTGCAAGTGTTTGTTAAGGAACACCTAAGACTATGGTAGATTTGTGTGATACTCAGGTAGTTCTCATCAGATCACACCATAAGGCTTATTAGTGGGGGCAAAAAGGAAGTGGATGACCGTACACTAGGATGGAATAACGACAAAAAAAACGTGGTTCCGCCCGGGATCGAACCGGGGACCTTCTCGGTGTTAACGAGATGCCATAACCAACTAGACCACGGAACCTAGCTGTTTGTTGGAGTCCTCGTTCAAAATTGGGGTAGAGGAGCCTGTCACTTACGGACGCGTCTTGATCTAGAAGTTAGCCGTTGTCGAGTAATCCCAATTGAGCATCTTGCCACAGTTTGACAGCTTAATTCAATTTAAACAGAAACTTGAGAGTCTATAGCCTGCCTTGGACAGTCTCAGTGTCTTCAGCATCCATCTCATGGCCATCGTTCCATCACCAGCATCACAATCCTACTATCAAACTCGCAGGCTCAATAGGGCCTTTCAGCCAAAGTGCATGCCTCCATGAATTGTCTGGTCGCCGTTGACTTGATTCTTGATTTCTCCATGATAGGTATTGGCGTACTGAATGCTGGGGACCTGCAGATAGGTCAGTTATGTTGGACACTGCTCCTTGAGCTCACTTACAGCGTCCT
Organism: Fusarium concolor; assembly: GCA_013184415.1. Classification (NCBI taxonomy): domain Eukaryota; kingdom Fungi; phylum Ascomycota; class Sordariomycetes; order Hypocreales; family Nectriaceae; genus Fusarium; species Fusarium concolor. The sequence goes on along the minus strand of JABCJY010000360.1, from coordinate 79,049 downwards.
TCGATTGGCTTCCGCCATCTGCTAGCATCTTTCTGATCGCAGCAACAACGCTTTTGTATCCTGCATCATCCGCGTCACAGAACTTGCACATGCTAGAGTGATCTGCATTGATGGAGGCGTAATCATTGAATCCAGAAATTCGTGCATTCCTCTCGGGCACAATCTGTAGAATCGCTGTTACTATCATAGGCTGGCCATTGGCTTGAATAGGACCTTACCAGCACATTGTGCAGTTTTTTGGTCTCGTAGAAAAAGGCCACGCGGATCTCTCTGTTATCTCTGATGCGCTGGTTCAGAGTTGAAGCAAATGATTCGGCTAGTATCTGCAGCTTCTCGGACTTCTCTTCGAGATCTTTTACTTTCTGGCTGTCGGTTGAACGAAGGACTGAAACCATGGCGCTGATAACTTTCGCCCAAGTGGCAAGACGGGAGCCTTGGAATGGAGTTCCCAGAAATATCATACCATGGGTGTTATTCGCGATGATGGCGATATTGTCAGACTTTGCTGCTAGTGTCCCCTTCACGATCACCTACAGACAAATTGTCAGTACAAATGTTGGGCTTCGCGGAAGGAATGTGGACTGACCTGAGCACAAACCAGGCCACCAAGACTATGTGCCACAAAGATCAACGGTCGATCAGACTACAAGTCTGGGTCAATAAAGGTAATTCTTTGTCATCATATGCATGCCGATAACATACCGACGCTGTCTCAGCACGGAATCCACAAAGTTGTTCGCACAGGTCGGCTGCGTGAGATTCCATCGTACTTTTAGTTAGCTCATCGTTGAGATTGACTTTAATGACATCTGCATCATAGCCAAAGGTGAAAATTCGAGCATCAGCGATGTCCTGCTCTAAAAGCTTCTGCGGCCAGAGAACGCCATTGCTTGCAGTCCAAGTGTTGATGCGATCTCCAAAGAGGCCATGCACAAACACAATACTATATGAAGGGTCAGATTATGCAAGATATTTGCGGATGAGGTCGTCTGGGGAGGGTTGGACCAACTCGAGTTTGGCATCTTGAGGAGATGCCAGTGGATGAAGTCCAAGCTGCGTCATGTTGGCTTTGGGATAGATAGTCGACGTCAAGAGCTGGAGCCTTTCTTTTTCCCAGGTGGAAAGAGTGTCTGGGGGGATTCAAAGACACAAAAACACTACACCAGGTGCTGTTTATAGACTCAGTCAGACTGAAGGCCCCCCACACTATCACACCTTGGCGATGCAGCCTCAGCGCTTGGAGGACCAACCAACCCAGCCTCAGCGCTTAGAAGACCAACCAACCCTTGTGATTTCAGAGCTGAAAGAATGCAGCTGATGTGGCTGAGCAAGCCGCATTATTTTTAGAAACCGAGCGACATTGGGGTTCCTTCCCAGACTTGGGAGGGGTTTAAGTAGAGTAATTTTGTCATCTTCTACCCGCCGGAATCTCCAACCTAACCCACTTCCTCTAATTGTCTAACCATGGACAGTGACTCGCAACCAAATGCAAGATCCTCATATGCAGTTGCAAACCAGGTTAATGGGGCCCAGTACATAGATGGGGGTATACACAATCACTAGTGAGTAGCTGACAACACAAGTATAAACGGCGAGGTTAGCAGACACTGGGACTGATAACGCATATCAATAGTCCACCTCCACCACCGAAATTAATTGAGCGATGTTTGAAATTCATTGCCTTCAAATCGATGAATTCCCGAGAAGCCAGTATTAAACTCCACAGCGCAGGAACTTTGGAGTGGCTGTTCCAGCACCCAGACTGGACACGCTGGCTATCCTCTCGCAGCGGGCTTATGTGGATCAAGGGCAAGCCGGGATCCGGCAAATCTACATTACTACGATATGCCGAACAGGAGTTGAAGAGCACAAAAGTCAAAAGTAATGACCTAGTCTTATCCTTCTTCTTCCACGGTCGCGGGGAAGAACTGGACAGGAGCCCTATGGGCATGTATCGGTCTCTTCTCTATCAGATCCTAAAACGGGAGCCTTCCTCACTCTCAAAGCTTATCGAGACTTTCCATAACAAGTGGGATGGCAAAGGCGATGCCAATGTAATATTGAAAGATGAAATCGAGCATCTAGCCAACAATCTCGATTGGGCCATCAACCATATCTCCAAGAGCCGCACCATCTGGCTGTTTGTCGATGCCCTCGATGAATGTGGGCGAGACAGCGCAGAAGGAGTTCTTCGACATTTCCATAGCCTTCGGCGTCCTGGAGTACTCATCTGCGTCAGTTGTCGACACTACCCTCTCGTTAACTGGGACAGTCCGTTCCATATCACGGTCGAGGAGCAGAACAAACCAGACATTTTAAAATACGCCCACAATGAGCTGTCTCATCTGGAAGACAAAGACTCGATTGCAGAGTCCATAGCCTCTCACTCTAACGGCGTTTTTGTTTGGGCTCGCCTTGTCATTGAGCGACTTTGGAGTATGGACACTCTAGTGGAAGGAGAGAACACCGAGGACATGATAAAGCGGATAATCAAGTCGATTCCTCAGGATCTTCACAACCTTTACACAAGCATTGCCCAAAACATCGAGAAAACTCAAGCGGCCTTGGCGTTGATGCGATGGGTGTGGCTCGCCAAGAGGCGTCTGAGTCCTGCCGAGTTGTGCGCAGCTATCACAGCCGACCCTAATGCTCGATCCGAGAGTTGGGGTATTTCATGGGAGGAATGGCCAAAAGGCAGCAAGGAGATGCGAAAGAAGATCAAGATGCTGAGCCGTGGGTTAATTGAAACCGTACCCTCGGCTGGTAGCGAAGTTGTTGTGCAATTTATCCACCAGACAGTGGTGGATTTCTTCAACGAAAGTGGCTTGTTAGTTCCGGTCGGGACGGAAAACAACCTATACCCAGCACTCGATATCGCACATGATCACTGCACTAGGACATGCATAGCCTATCTGAACCTCTACGGAGCCTCAGACCAGCGGGGAGCTAGCCATCCCACAAACTTCCCCTTCTTGGAATACGCTACAGAGTTCTGGGTCCATCATGCCGAATCCCAAAAGAGCCAAGACTATCTGCTAGACTATCTTAGCTGGCCATCCAACGAGTTTTTGAGCTTGTGGGCCTGGGTATACAGAAATTCGAATCTTCAACGCTTTCTGGATTGTCCGCCACCTGGGATAGAACTCACACACGTGGTGGCACGATGGGGATGGAGAGACCCGCTTTCAAAAATGTTGCAAAGACTGGACGAATTCGATATTAATGCATCAGACCGTTTTTGGAGGACTCCTTTGGCATATGCTGCAGAAGGAGGTCATATGGAAGTGGTCGAGGACCTGATCAGAGCAGGGGCTTGTGTTAACAGCCGAGACTACGTATTGGCAACCCCCCTACACTGGGCTGCTTTAAGAGGATACACTGACATCTTGTGGATTCTTCTGAGCAATGGGGCCAACGTCCAGGCCGAAGTCAAAGGTGGCTGTACCCCGATAGCCTGGGCTATCGAGGGCAGGTCTCTATCAAGTGCCAAGTTACTACTTGAGGCCTGTGATGAGATGCCTTTGGACAAAGAGTACATACTTCCGCACACAGCACACCATGATATTTGGATACCCGGACGTACGCCTTTGGAGACCGTTGTAACTTTTCTTTTTGTAGGGAATCTTGGAGGCCTCTACGGGGGACGCGGTGGAATCTGTCCTTGGATGGCACCACAGGAGCGATGCTTCGCATACAAAACTCCCTGGCCATGGTGGCGATATCTTTATGACGACTATAGTCCTTATATCGCGCCGCTGATGGGATCTGTACCGTCGCAGCCCATGCTTCCAGATCCGGATGTGTTGAAAGTAGAGTTACTTGCTTCAACGTATGGGCATCGAACTCTCTTGCTACGGGCAGTTGAAGTTGGTCATAGCGGTCTAGTTCGTCTGCTTCTTGAAAAGGGAGCTTCACCTACTTTGGAAGCTACACATGGCTGGTCACCAGTTAAATTGGCCCGAAAGAAAGGCGATAAGATAATTTCGAAAATACTTGAGGAGTATTATGATAGTGGCCCCTGGTATAATGACCTGATGGGGCTAGACTGGCTATAAGGGCTGAGCGAATGGTCAGTGGGGATAGCATATGTGACACCAGTGGTTTTGGCAATGGCGGCATAAGCGTCGGATACTTGGGTATTAATTAAGTCGGCATCGTTAAGTACTTCCTTAAGACGTCGATTGGGCATGTTGCCACATGTTTGTGCATGCAACAGCCTTACCTAGCGTTTTGCTCTGGAGCTATGCAGAACCTCGAGTAAAGTGGATCTGGCTACCTTATCTTATCTCGATAAGAAGAATTACCTTCTGCCTCTACTTGCTCTTACCCTACAGCTGTATATGTTTATTAACAACAACAGCCAAATCTATATGAGCAAGTAAATTAAAACTCGAACTTGGTGGACTTTATATCTTAAATCATTTCAAGTATGCATCATTTCCATATGACACCGTTCATTCGGGTCAGAAAGCTACTTGAACTGATGAGGGTATTACTGGGCTGACTTCACACCAAACAAACCTGTATCAAAACAACCCCCGACAACCGTATTCGTAATCACCTTTTTAAGGCAATAGGGTTCCTTATCTCCGGGTCATTAAAACACTGATCTCCATCTCGGGGATTCTAGAATCTAGATACGAGAGATCTGCCCTGCCTTGCGTACGTGTTTAATAAGCGGATCATGCGATAAAGGATTCGGGGATCAGGTTGTTCAACAAATGGAGCCGGAGTTCACGAGTCAGCAAGACTCCGTCCCCACCAGACACCCTGACACCATCCTTGAGTTAGGCGAAAGCTGGACCTCGGAACCGACGATTGCTAAGCTCAAAACCGGATTTCGGCGTCGGTATGACGCAACTCCGTGGCAAAGAAAATTTAGCTTAAGCTACAGCCAATGATCGTGTTTTCGCATATGGACTCTTGAGTTTTCGCAAAGTTGTCCATGGAGTTTCCGCGGACTACGTCATGATGGACTCGATGATCTGCCCGAAAGATCGCTTTTGCCTCGTAAAGACGCAATTGTAAACTCAAAATGGATAATCGCGGTTTGTAACTGTAGTGATTACGTCTTGACTATCGCATACCCGTGCATTTCCCGCATGAAGCAACCGTTACAGAGCAAAAATAGCTATCCATGGCCCGGGGTTTACATGGTTACGGCCGAAAAGCCCGATCCGGGTCCGACAAGCTACTAGATGGGATCAATAACGAGCCGAGGCATAGCCAAAACGAGATGAGGGAGTAACCCAGAACGTATCTAGCGTCTCGCTTGGTGATATCATCCTTGAACGGATTTAACGTAAAGGACCCATTCCCACGAGGACCCAAGCCTTTCCAGGGATTTACGGCCGGTCGGCGGATCCGACTCATGGAACTGCAGAGATTTGCTCGACTCCTTACGTCGTTGATTAATAAAATTTTGGACATGCACCATTTAGCTGGTGTGGAACCCATACCCGGTCTTTATAAAAGTCTCTTGGCTCCCGTGCCATAGGGATCTGCATCGATCTGTCTCTCACATGCTGCACACCAGCCACTGATCGCAATAACACTAATCGACGCTATAATCTACATCTCGAGCGGCTCGGTACGAAACGATGAGCGACTCCGAAAACATCGAAGTCCCTGCGCGGACAAGAATACCCTACTGGCGATTGGTCACTGACCAGGCTGGTATCACTCCCGAAGTTCAGAATCACAAGTACGATGGCTCAGGTACTGAGGAGGACCCCTACCGTGTGAAATGGATTCCCAACGATCCTCGAAACCCCATGACCTTTAGCCAGGTGAAGAAGTGGTTCATCACAATGACTGTCGCCATCACCACCCTAGCTGTCGCGCTTGTTTCGTCGGCTTATACAGGTGGTATCCGACAAATCATGGTGGAGTTTCACATTAGCCAAGAGGTGGCTACCCTTGGTGTGTCGCTCTTCGTCTTGGGTTTCGCGATTGGTCCTCTTCTTTGGGCGCCTCTAAGTGAGATGTTCGGTCGTCAACTTCTCTTCATCGGCACTTATGCTGCTCTCACTGCCTTCAACTCTGGTGCCGCCGGCGCCCAGAATGCCCAGACCCTCCTTATTCTGCGATTCTTTGCGGGCGCATTCGGTTCATCGCCCCTCACCAACTCTGGCGGTACCATTGCCGATATGTTCCCTGCCGCCCAGCGTGGTCTTGCCATGGCTCTCTTCGCTGCTGCTCCCTTCCTCGGCCCTGTCCTTGGTCCTATCATTGGAGGTTTCCTCGGCATGAACGCTGGTTGGCGCTGGGTCATGGGCTTCCTTGGTGCCTTTTCTGGCGCTCTCTGGATCATCGGTACCCTTCTGGTTCCCGAGACATACGCCCCTGTCCTTCTCCGTCGACGTGCTGCCAAACTCTCCAAGATCACCAGCAAGGTCTACGTCAGCCAGATCGACTACGAGCGTGGTAAGGTGACCCTTGGCGAGTCTTTCAAGACTGCCCTGTCGCGTCCCTGGATCCTCCTCTTCAAGGAGCCAATCGTCCTTCTCCTTTCCATCTACATGGCTATCGTTTACGGTACCCTCTACATGCTCTTCGGCGCATTCCCTATCGTTTATCAGCAGAATCGTGGATGGAACGCCGGCGTTGGTGGATTGGCCTTCCTCGGCATCATGGTCGGCATGCTCTTGGCCATTGCCTACACCATTCCCCAGAACAAGCGCTACATCAAGATTGAGGCTGAGAATGGTGGCTTTGCCCCGCCTGAGGCTCGTCTTCCTGCCTGCCTTATCGGCTCCGTTTGTCTGCCCGTTGGCCTCTTCTGGTTCGCCTGGACCAACGATCCTCATATCCACTGGATGGCCAGTATCGCTGCCGGTGTTCCCTTCGGTTTCGGTATGGTCCTTGTCTTCCTCAGTGTCATGAACTACCTCATCGACTCATACACCATCTTCGCTGCCTCCGTTCTGGCCGCCAACTCCGTCCTCCGATCCCTCTTCGGTGCCGCATTCCCTCTCTTCACCTCTTACATGTACAAGGACCTCGGCATCCACTGGGCTTCTTCAGTCCCTGCCTTCCTTGCTCTCGCTTGCGTTCCCTTCCCCTTCCTCTTTTACAAGTACGGTGCTTCCATCCGCGAGAAGTGCAAGTTCGCTGCCCAGTCTGCCGCTTTCATGCGGAAGCTGCAAAACGATGCTGCTCCCGGATCTGAGGAGGAGAAGGATGAGACTTCTCCTGAAGAGGAGAACTTTGACGATGATGCCTCCACCGAGGTTGATGAGCCTGCTTATGCTCCCATCACCGCGACCAGGACACATCACTCCGTCCGATCACACGCTTCTCGTGCATCGCGCGCGTCGCGGGCTTCACGTCGCATGTCATATGAGGGTAACCCTTATGACATCGACAGAGTCAACACCAAGCAATCATTCAAATAATCATCTCATATCTCCTAAAAGTTATCCATGGGGCTGGAATCCCGAACAAATAATGGCGGCATTGCATAGCGTTCAATTTTATAGACTTTACATCAATCTAATTAATACCCATTACACATTCTTCCCGCCGATTACGGTGTTTATGAACAATGATTTTAACATTGGCTTTGTGACGTATTGAAGAACGAGGCCGTCGCCAATGATAAGTGATTACACGCAGTGGCCGGCGAAGCAAACTCACAACAAACTCACCAACCGTGGTTTATGACATGGAACATATGTCGCATATTGAACCCCAAGAGAGAGAATCGAGTTAATAACTTAGTGAACCCCCATTTTCTCTAGTAGGAGTGAGTTAACATATCCCAGTGCCTACCTTGGTCAGTGATAATCTGGCAAATCGCTTGCGGTCGAGTGAGTGAAACTGGGAGGATCATAGGCTGCCTGATCATCAGCTGAGTCATCAAAAGTCTCGGTTCCGTGGTCTAGTTGGTTATGGCATCTCGTTAACACCGAGAAGGTCCCCGGTTCGATCCCGGGCGGAACCACGTTTTTTGCCTTCGGCCCTACGATCTCGCCAAGACGAGGCCATCTTTTTGCCAAGCAAAGCTAAAGATTCCGTTTCAACGGTACTTACACATCCCTCAAATGTTCAGCCCTTGTTTTTGCAATGTATGTTCTACGCTTAGGCGATCTCTTTCTGAGTGCGTGCGACAAAGACGTCGGTGAGACTCACCGTGAGAGTCATCGGGTCATTCACAAAACGCTCAGCCATTTGTGTTGAGCCATAGTTATGCGTAATACCTACTATGCAACGTTAACCTCGAGTTTGTCTAGACCATTCCGTTCAAGCGTTTAGTTAGGCCTCCCGGCACTAGAGCTTCCTAAACCATAACCTTTCCCGGATCAAGGAGGGCCGATCAAGGAACCAGGGCAGGTTGGAATGAACAATTCTTTGTGAAATGTATGTGCGTAACGTAGCACATACTCCTTCGCGACGGGCTAGCCGGTGTCGCTTATGCCAGGTTCAGGTGGGAGAACAAACTTAATGCATCCTCCATATCACATCGTACAAGTAATGTCTCATATTCTGTGCTTTGACCTAAGAAACATCCGGCCTATAGTCAGGATCAGATCCATCACCTCCATAAGTCACGAAGGAACACAATGGCCTTACCTCGTATGACTGGGCACTGCCCCGAATCAAATTTGCTCATTTTACAAAGGACCACTCAGCCCCATTTCCCTAAGCACTAATGACCCCTGCTCGTAGGCCTCTTTAGGACCAAAGCGCACGTGCATCGTGACGGACCCAGCCTGGGAATAGCTACTCTCAATAAAGATTTCCGATCCGAAGCAGCGAATAGTGGCATTGTGTTTGCATCACGGTGAGTTGAGGAACGGACCGTGCGGTGATCCTTTCAGCTACACAATTTGGTATGTAAAGCTGAACCATCCCGGCGAATATCATCTCTAATCACCAAACAACTACAGTTCTCTTCACTTTCAACACTCACTATGCATTCAACTTGGCTCACGTTATTGATGGTCGCGGCTTCCAGCCAGGCCAAGTGTGCAGCTACCCGCAAGTTCTCTCTCAAGACAACTTACGACGCCAGCAACTTCTTTGACCAATTCTACTTCAGAGATGCTGCTTATTACGATACCATCGACCCTGCATATGGAGGCGATCCCACTCATGGATCAGTCAACTACCTGAGCAAGAGTAAGGCCCAGGCGGCTGGCCTTGCCAAGACAACCAATGGTCAGGTCTACGTTGGTGTTGACTCTGTGAACAAGGCCAAGCTTCTTGGAAACAGCAAGACCAGACATGGCAGAGACAGTGTTCGCCTGGAGTCCAAGGCTACTTACGGCAATGGACTTTTGATCGCCGACATTGAGCACATGCCCGGCACTGCTTGTGGTGTTTGGCCATCTTTGTGAGTCCTGGTGTCTTTGGCTGTCATGGGTGAATCTAACTTTATTGTAGCTGGTCGTACAACTTCGATGAGGATCCTGTTGGAGAGATCGACATCATCGAGGGGATCAATGACCAAAGCCAAAACATTGTGTCGCTGCACACCTGCGGAGCTTGCAAGTTCACCAAGATCGGCGGCCTTGACGAGCGATCTAACTGCAACAACGGCGGAACAGAGTCCGAGCAGTGTGAAGACGGCGATAACTAGTCAGTCTTATCTTGCAGAATACGCTCAGAACTAAGCTAACTCACAATCTTAGTGATGGATGCGGCAGCACCCACGCAGAGGGCTCGTACGGCTCAGCATTCAACAAGCAGAAGGGAGGTGTCTACGCCATCTGGCTCGAGTCGGATGCTCTCAAGATCTACTGGTTCAAGCGCTCAAGCATTCCTGCAGACATCAAGTCTGGAAACCCTGATCCAAGCAAATGGGGAACTCCTGCTTCGCAGTTCCTCAGCGGATCTGGCTGCAATGTCGGCAAATACTTCAAGGGACAGACCATTGTGAGTAAAGCCGTCGAGATGAGATGTATCAAATGCTAACAGAAACTTAGATCATCAACACTGCTTTCTGTGGAGACAACATTGATCAGCCAACTTGGGACCAGGAGTGCAAGGCCTCTACTGGGACCAAGACCTGTGATGACTATGTCACCAACAACCCTAGCGCTTTCAAGGAGTCGTACTGGCTCTTCAACTCTATCAAGTACTACCAGTAGATATGTGTATGGTCTGGGGATGTGAGTCTTTTTAGTTAGAATGTTAGATGATGGAACCCTTTCTTAGCACCATATCTCAGCTACAAGTTGTAGATGCTCATTGATGCATAGAGCCCAGCTGTCAATTCACAATTTTGAAGACTAGCTGTCTGATTTTGCCTCTAGAAGGGTCGTGTCATATCGCCAATACTCTGTCCCATCCTTATCAACCTGGACAAGCTTTCCAATCGTTTTTGCCCAAGCGTTCATTGCCTCATCGCCAACACCGCGCTTTGCATGGCAGAAAGGACATTGCTTCGTACACATCCTGTTATATTGTGCACAGATTGTCCCATCTCCCTTATCTTGTTTGCATTTCCAGAATATGTGCCCATCGTCCTTGTTAGTCGTCGTTTTGTATGCCATGGTTGTGTGAGCTTTTGGTTTTTGTCTGATCCGTGTGAGTTTAGCTGAGTTAGAATGACAAATCTCTTCATTTGTTGTATACTGCTGGAGGGATTTACCTCATATTTATATGTCTACAATCCTACGCGCTGGCATTGTGGATGATATCTTCGCCGTGATTCTGGGTGGTTTTGCAATCGTGATCTGTTGTGTTGGTCATTGAAAAATAGAAGAGGGGTACGTGAACAAGTAAGTTTAGTTTACAAAGGCAAATATCTGAATTAATCACTCTGAGTCCGCCCAGGACTACTGATTGATACCCTTTGCCTATCAACAAGAGTGCATGAATTAATAAGAGATTTAAGCTTCAGAGTTCATGCCCAATAAGGAGCTAGATATTTCACTCCATTCATGATCATTGATGCAATCATGCATTCAACATATGTGCCATGTCAAGGTTCATCTTGTTATTGAGTTAAAAGAAGACATAGAAGGATGTTTGGCTTCCTGCTCTGTATAGGAGCTTTGGGAAGCTGATTAACTACAATACTAAAGCTATGTGCACAGTTGGATCACGAGCTATGTTCCCAATAACCGATCCTGCATATGATGGTAGACTGGATCTGACCCAACAAACAGTCATAGACTGCACTTCTTATTCAGTGAACAACGAATATACATTAAAACGCCTTGTGACTGATAATGCTTTTCATATAATAATCTGTGTCGTCTCATATCAAGTGTGATTAATATTAATACCTTCAAGTAGCTACTGCAAACTGATACGAGGTGAACTCACCAATAGAGTCCCCATCTACACGCAAGATCTGGGGTTTGATTCTGATGAGCGAGGGGAGATTTTGGTCCTGAATAATGACAAAAAACATATCTCAATCTCCACACAAGTTTGAATCAAAACTGTGTTAGTATAGATAGAGACACTGACCAATAGCACAAAGAAGGCTGGTGCATAAGAGTGAGCCAATACGGAGTACGCCAGAGTCGATTATGGGTCTCAGACACATAATCATGTACCCCTGTCATCCCCGCTTTATGATCTGATCGCCAAGCCGCTTAGAGAAATGCCAACTCTCAAAATCGCGCTCTCTTAACTGCCGAGAAATGCTTTCTTCCCCCCACAATCGACAGCTTTTCATATAAATAGTCTTTTAGTCTAATATGGCAGAGACCACTCCTCCTAGGCGATCGCCTCATGAACAGACCGTGCCACCAGAGCCAGTTGCACAGCTTGTCGCAGATGAGGATAATGTCGCAGACCATGATTCAGCGCTAGGCGATACAGATGCTGAGAGCTCGACAGCTTCGGTCACCAGCACTATCTATAAGTACAGAGTTGAGAATGGGAGGACGTATCACGCTTACAAGGATGGCACCTATATTGGACCCAACGATAACCTGGAGCAGGAGCGTCTAGATCTTCAGCATGCACTTTGTCTCCTCACCTTCGATAACCAGTTGCTTCTTGCGCCCATCTTTCGAGAAGGAGCGATACCCGTCCGCCGAGTCCTAGATGTTGGAACAGGAACAGGATGCTGGGCAATTGACTTCGCTGATGAACATCCCGAGGCAACTATCATTGGAATCGACCTGAGCCCAATCCAGCCGTCATCTGTGCCGCCTAATGTGCAGTTCCAGATTGACGACCTAGAGGATGACTGGACGTTCTCAGAGCCATTCGACTACATCTATACCAGATTCATGACTGTCTCACTTGCCAATTGGCCGCGATTCTTTGAACAAAGCTTGACGCATCTGAATCCGGGCGGTTGGATTGAGGTTGTCGATATTCTTCCTCCAACTTCTGACGATGGCACCATGTCACCCAATACAGCGCTGTATAAATGGTCAAACCTGCTGCTTGAAAGCACGGAGAAAATGGGCCGGCCATTTGGTGGAACGGCATCCTATAAATTGCAGATGGAGGAAGCAGGATTTAAGAATGTTACTCAACGAGTGTATAAATGGCCCCAGAACCGTTGGCCGAAAGATCCAAAGTACAAAGAACTGGGTAAGGAATCTTTCATTACTACTCAAAGATTCAGGCTGACAATACATAGGCTCTTGGACTCTGGAGAATATCTCCAGCGGCCTCGAAGCCATTAGCAATGCTCTGTTTACCCGGGTTCTGGGTTGGTCCAAGACTGAGCTAGATGTTTTCCTTGTAGACGTCAGGAAAGATCTCAAGAATCCGTCGATCCATGCGTATTGGCCGATGTGAGTGTTCCTCTTATCGTACAGAGAAAAACAAACCTAACAAGAACACAGATACGTCATCTGCGGACAGAAACCTCAGACATAGAGTGAAGGGGATCTGAAAGCTTTGGAAACTCTGAGAGAGAAAGCAAAGGAGAAGGAAGGCAAGCAGACGAGTCTCAGCTTGGTGTAAGCCATCGAAAATCAGAGGTGTACCAAAGTTGTTCTTCGGGGTAATACGACTTGTTGATGACAAATGATAAATACCGATGCGCGCGCGGCGGAGCTTTTGACATCAACTCTAAGTCTGCGACCTTATTGGCTGGGGCGTTTACAGGTTATCCACGACTGGATAAGCCCGCTTTTTTTAATGGACTGACTTGCATGCCACAGATATGACAATCTCCCGATTGTTAGTAAGTGTCGAGGGGAGGGGAGTTTGAAAGTCCGCAGCTCCGCGCATCATCATACGAAAGCAGTTGCAAGCGCTCTACTATAAATACATATTGACTTAGCTATCACGAAATAAAGGCTCTTTAGGTAACAAATTGTTCATTTCATACTCTTCACAAACCTATTTTTACTCTACATTTGCACAATGTCGCCAACTGCCTTTGTCACTGGTGCAACTGGCTCGCAGGGTTCTGCTGTTGCGAGACATCTTCTCGAGATCGGCTGGACTGTACGTACTACGGCTCGTAATATGGACTCATCAGCTGCCAAGGAGCTTCAAGACCTCGGTGCTGAAGTGACTCCTGGCGATTGGGACAACGAAGAAGTTCTCAAAGCGGTCATCAGCGGATGCACGCATATGTTCTTGAACCTGGTACCCAACATGGCTGCCTCCACCTCGGAAGTCCCACAAGCCAAGAAAATCATCGACATAGCAAAGGCAGCAGGCGTCAAGCATGTCATCTATTCCAGCGGCATGGCCATCAAAGACATGGAGAAAGACACCCACCACGACCGAGATCACTCCATCTGGCGCGCCCACTGGAGAAAGAAGGAAATAGAAGATCTTGTTCAAAACGCTGGATTTGAAGCATGGACGATTCTACGTGGGGGGTTCTTCATGTGCAACACCCTGATGCCTAAAATTAAAGTCATGAGCGCCGACCTCCTGCAGACCAACACGTGGCGAACTGCCTACACGCCAGAGGTTCGTCTACCAATGATGGACGTGGAGGATCTTGCAAAGTTTGCTGTGGCGGCTTTTCGTGAACCAAGCCGCTTCAATGGACAGAAGATTGAGATTGCGGGTGAGAAACTTTCACCCGATGAGATCATGCGGCAGCTCGGAGAAGCAAGTGGAAGACCTTTGAGTGTTGTCTACCTGACAGGCGAAGAGATCAAGGCGAAGATGGATGAGGACTTTTTTATTAGTGTACAGCTGCTGTCTAGAGATTTGGGAGATAAGGTTGAGATTGAGAGTGTCAAGAAGTGGAACATCCCCTTGACGACGTACAGGCGGTTTCTTGAGAGGGAGCGCTCCTGGGTCGAGAGCACGTTTGCGTGATGCGATGTTCATGACGACAAGAAAAATTGTTAGTTGGTCAAAAGAATCACTCTTGCCCTCAAAGTAATTTTTTAACTCCATAGAATCTTCCAGCACTCTCACGAGCTCATTTTCTCTTGACCGAGTGCCCGAACTTTAGACATGGTAGCCTGACCAAAACAAGTATAAAGTCTTGCGCTCCCTCCCACTCTTCCAATTTTCTTTTCTTTCTTCTTCTCATCCTAGTGCTGGGGCAATTTCCTGCTCTGTGAGGCGATAAGCTGAGGGAGGAATTTTGCTAGTTGAAAAGTGCTGTGTTTCACTTTCACCAAGCTTCATGTCGGGTTCGCCTGATATGGGAATTTTTGGAACCTTTTCCTTTATCCAACATCATTGTTGAAATTGATCGAGGACTCCTGTATTGAGTCTTCCATTGATGGGAATGCTCATGATGTCCCGTCTCTCCTAAACGACGATGGATATGAAGCGCCCCCGTCAAGGTCCAGCCCAATAGTGACTAACCTTACGACAAGGTCACGCATTGCCCTAGAAGTTTTGTCTTTTAATTAAATTGACTATAAATATTTGGTACGGATTTTACATAACCATGAATGATGTGTGACGTTCTATCTGATACAAATTGCACTTCTCTCCTACACTGGCATCCCTGTTAGACCTCCCTGTGTCTTCCTCGGCATTTTACTCCCCCTTCAGTGCCAATCTCCAAGACAAATGTGCTCATAAAGCATCTTGTGACTTGTAGAACGACTGCCCAAAGTCGTTCAACAGACGCTCCATGGAAGTACCTTGCTGTACAAGTGCAGCGTTCAAATCGTTGATTCTAGAGGGATATTCATGCATGACACGAGTGACAATTCGCCAGTCTAGATGCTCTTTGCAAAGTTCATCGCAAATGACTTCCAAGATTTCCAGCTGTTGCTTCTCCCAGCCCAGTAGCCGCTCTGCCTCGATATTGCGGTCGAGGGCTTCGGCCGTCTCTTTGAGCAAAATCTCTGCCTCGGCTGCCTCCTTTTCGTTCGCTTTCATCTGATTTTGACATTCTTCAGACCCTTGAATTGCCAGATCGTCGGGGGACCAAGAGGTCTCTGATCTTGTTCCAGACTGCAGACGCTCTCTCAATCTCTTTCTTGTTTTCCGACAGCTTGCAAATCGTTTGGCGCAAGCTCTCAATATTTCCTTGGAGGACACCATGTAAGATCTGGTGTTGGCATGAAGCTTCCATGGCTGTAACCGTGATTCGGAATGCGTCTCGCTTTGCTTGGAATGCTTTAACTGCTACCCGCAGATTGGTCTCTTGTTCATTGCGGCGAGGGTTTCAGAGAGGTCGTTGGCAATGATACTTTGTAGCGAAGTGTCTGTCGCCTGCTTGATGGTCTTGAACCTGACTGTTAGACACTCACGGTCTCTAAAGGGCATGATCAAGAGAGACATACCTGGTCTGATTGCATCAGCCGTGGGGGAGCGTCTCGTTGAAGGCTGTCTCTTTCGGTCTTGGTGCGCACGGGGCAAGTTGAGCCCGTTTCTACGTAAATTGACGCATTGTCAAGATTGATTTCGTCTAACTCTGCTTCGGAGTCCCCTGTCATGCTGGTGTCATGGCTTGACTTTGCCATTCCTGGCAGTCTCACTCTCGGCTTGGGAGCGGCTTGAGGCCAGCCAGGTTGGAAGTGATAAATAGCATCGAAAATATCGCCTGGCTTCAAGTAATGTTCCTTCGGATACTTCGGATGGACTCCTTGCCTTATTTTAATCCTTTCACGAAGGAAAGCTCGAGCTTGTTCAGCACTGTGGCCGTTGTCTTGGAGCACTCCGACGAGTGTGTGCATCCTATCGATGATGTTGACGGACCACCGCGCTGGCCAAAAGCCGGTACTCCATTCCCAAGGCCATTGACCTGCCAATCTGTGAAAGTTTTGGGAAGCATTCGAGATCTTCACTAATTTCGAGTCTCTTTTGAAGTGAACGTTGAGCTTTTGCGGCGATGTCTGCATCACTCAGTCCTTTGCGGCTTGCCATACTGGCGATCCCGGAAGGGATGCGTTTGCTTGTCGTTTGGTGGCGATATTATTTGAACGGCGAGATGTAAGAATGAAACTAGGGAAAGTAAACCCTCGATTCCATGATACTAGCGCGAGAAACTGAGCACGCCTTTCGTTGCACTTGCCCTTCAGGCTCTGAGCAGGAGCTCAGCAGGAGCATTGATAACGATAAGCCAAAAGCGGGAGGTGATGACGTCATGGTACACTGAACCTTCAAAAGGTTAGAGATCTCAACATTGGGGCTACGGATTCGTTAGATCAGCGAGTTTGAGAAATTTAAATTTATAACTATGCTGTATAGTGAGCTGAGTGTCTTATTCGTCCCAGATGGCCCTCAGAACCATCAAGCCTTTGCGACCGTTGACCGTGCAAGCCTAGTTATTCCACTTCTTAACCATCTCCAGGGAGTCATTCCACAATCTCTGCTCATCCTTCGGGCTATAAGTATGAGAGACGTACGTTTCAGAGGTCGAAGCACCATTTTCTTCACCACGTTCCGCCGCGATGCAGTTACAGATGTAAACACCACCCTTTCCTTCCCATTCCTTGCCAACAGCAGCCAGCAGAGTGCTCGCAGCGGCTTGCCCCAGACTCTGAATGTACTCCATCTTGTCACCAACAACCGCAAGCATTACTTCATGGGGAATATGGCGGCCGATGCCGGAGGCAACTAATCCCGGGGCCACGCTATTGGCGTGAATGCCACTGGAGCCGTAGCGGCGCTCAATTTCGTTGGCCATGTAGGCATTGGCCGTCTTGGAGCGCGCGTAAGCTAACCATGGGACATAACCTGAAGGACCGCTAATCTCATAGTTGTGATCATTTGAAGCTGCGATACCGTGGATCCGGTGAGCAGTAGCTGAGACCACAACTACGCGAGATTGGAACTCGGGAGAAGTCGCTTTGATAAGAGCAGGTTTGAGAAGTTCAAATAGAAGGAAGTGGGACAAATGGTTTGTAGCAAACTGCTCCTCGAAACCATCACCAGTCAGAGTCAGCTCCGGGATGGCCATGACACCAGCGTTGGCGATGTAAATGCTGATCTCATCGGTCTTGGAGAGAATGTTCTTTGCAGCAGCTCGAACACTGTCCATAGAACTCAACTCAACTTGCACAAGCTCCATATGATCCGGATTCCAGAAATCAGCAAGAGCTTCTTGGGCCTTCTCAAGGCTTCGTGCAGTGAGGAAGAGTTTCATGCCCGTAGCAGCGAGGGCACGGGCAGTTTCAATGCCGATGCCAGATGAGACGCCGGTGATGACGGCAGTCTTTCCAACGAGTTTCTGTTGCATCTGCTCATCTTGGACGATTTGAAGAGCAGTTGGGCGACTGTCACCAGGACCCTGGGGGTTGGCGTAGAGAGATGCGTAGCGAGACATGTTAACTTGGGTGATAAGGCTGATAAGAGAGGAAACGATGAGATTGAAGTTGAGGTCGAAGTTGATGGACCATTAAGTCTGAGGTTGAAACATGGCTTATTTATAGTGAA
Source organism: Fusarium concolor (assembly GCA_013184415.1). Lineage (NCBI taxonomy): Eukaryota > Fungi > Ascomycota > Sordariomycetes > Hypocreales > Nectriaceae > Fusarium > Fusarium concolor. Next base: position 61,313 of record JABCJY010000360.1, on the reverse strand, counting down.
TTATTATCTACTCTAAGACTGCGAAGTTATTCATTTTGTTCGTGAAGTCCACTTCTCGAAACTCCATGGTTTGCCAAAGGATCTTTCGTTCGATGACATTTTAACCCAAAATGGGATAGGATGCCAAATTACCAAGAAGGAACCCGCAACATTGTGGATGCGTCGTATGTCCCGAGTCCCAGCGGCGTCGCATCGTCAGGCTATACCAGAAGTTAACGTCGAAAAGTCCGGGGCCTGGCGTAAAAGAGCGGATCCGCTAAGACTGAGGAACGATGCCGCGGTGTGGATCATGATTACTTTTTATCCCAATTCGTATTAGCGTGAGCTGTTTGGTATGTCAGCTCGCTCGGAGGATTCAAGCATCCAAATTCCAAACTCCCCTCCCGCGGACTTGAGGTCGGGCGAAACTTACATTTTTACTCCTTCCGTTACACCGGACTTAATTACTGCTGCGTAAATATGACTGGGATTCCACAAGATGCGGATGATGCGGAGAGAAAACAGCGCCGCAAGATCCAGAACAGACTTAACCAAAGAGCTCGCAGTAAGTTTCCCAACAACCATTTCTGATGACAAAACTTCCCATTCGGGGTTGTGGTCTGGCTCTTTCTAACACTTGTTATAGGGAGGCGCATGGATAATGTTGATTCATCCAAAGCTCATACCAAACCGCAAAGACCGACCTTCGGAGTTAAGCTTTGGAAGGTGGATGAATATGAGTCTGATAAAAATGAAGGCGTGATCACTCAGCAACCCTCAAGGCCTTTTTACATCTACGAAGGAAAGCTGGGTGTTGCAGACGTGGAGTTGTACAGTCGGCAGCTTAAGATGCACAAACGGCTCGCTTCCTCTTCGCAAACGACATCTCCTCTTTCAGACCATCTGCTGCATCTCATCAATTATAATGCATTTAGAGGGCTTTTCTATAATAAGTGGACTCTCTCGCGGGTTACGGATCACTTGGCACTGATAGAGGGCCGGACTGAGAAATTGGATATCATGGCTGGTCTAAAACGTGATGCCATCTGCGTCGCTTCATCTGTTGATATACCACCGCATCTACAGCCGACAGCTCTACAATCAAGCACATTCCATGCAACTTGGATTGATCTGATCCCGTTTCCGACGATGAGAGACAATCTTATCACTCACCAAGATGAGTTCAACCATCGGCTGCTTGTCAACGACGTGATGGGAAATCTACTGGAAGACGTCTTGTTCAACAAGTATGGAGAAGGGACAGGGCCAAAGGGACGTCGCTTTACATCAAAAGGTAAGGATGGAGATTATACTTCTAATCGGCGCGGCATGATCATATGGGGAGAACCGCACCGGATGGAGAGTTGGGAGGTGACGCCTGGGTTTCTTGAGAGATGGGGATGGGCTGTAGAGGGTTGCCATGAGTTGATGAGGTCAACTAACCACTGGAGGGCATTGAGGAATGAGGTACCGCTGGTGTTTGAGAGGCAGAGTGTAAGGCATGTCGAAATTATTTAATGCGGGCTCGCTTGGGAATTGTGGAACCGGGAGTTGAAGTCAATGGACTGATGCGTCAATGACATCAACCATTGGCATGACTGACGGTATGATCGATGGCTTTGGAAATGTCGTCATGACTTTTGTTACAGTGACCACCAATTTTATAATTTTTTTTCTACCTCTCATCTCAAACTATCTTATACTATTAGCAACCTCAACTTCATTCAACAATTTCAAGTTATTGCACCATCTTCTCGCAGTCATGACGATCACACGCCAACCTTTCTCATCCTTCCGACGCATCCCAACCCTCGCCTCCGCATTGAGATCTCAGTCTCCATACACGCCTTTCCGCATGAATTCGGGCAAAGTCAAGACACCAGTTTCGTCCGATCCCAATCACGACAAGAACAACAAGCCTGTAGCCGATCATAGCGACGGCGCCATGGCTTCGTTGAAGGCAGCACCCGGAAAACGCGACGCGAGCTCGTTTGGAAACAAGAACATGACTGAGGAGGAAAGAAAAATGAATAGTCAGAACGCCCAAGAGCAGGATAGCAGAGAGGGAACAGCTGGAAAGGCGGGCGCTTTTGAGAAATCAGGAAAGACACCCAAGATCTGAAATGAGAAGGGTTTTCAACACCATCAGCTGTACACGGTTATGGGTCCATCATATGCATAATTTCCATCATCCATTTTAAAATTTATTGCATTGTCGTTGAGGTTATTCTGGCCATGAGGCTGGCAATGTTACACCGCTGCACGTGATCTGCACAGAATATTTTCGTCCCGATTTCACGGTAAACTTGCCATCAACAAAACATTTTTAACCAGCCTTCAACTCTGTCAAAATGTGCGGGATCGTGCCATTCTTCAGAGGTCTCTACGAAGATCTCATGGAAGCTATTGACGACCTCTTTCCAAACCGTTCTGCCGATTCAGCCCCGCTTATTAACAACAATCGCCAATATTTCCAACCCCAGGTCAACCAGCAAGGTTACACCTCGGCCGCGCGCCCCGTTGCGGAAAGAGAGAATCTTCGCCGTGTTACTGAGAAATTGGAGGTCAGAGCTGCCGCTGCACGAATGCCTGATCCGCCCAGAGGTCTGCCAACGAAATGAGCTGGGTTGGGGTTTAAACTACTAGCTGTGAGCTGCAATGAAACCCGCCAAGACGACAACGAGACTGACTCCAGCGGTAGCAATAGGCTGACCCATTGAAAAGAATAGTCTGGCTCGGGCATGGAGACTATAAATTTTGCGACAAACAACTTATTGGCGTTCTCGATGGCTCTTTTTGCATAACAACCAAAGCGAGGGGAAATTCAACTCAAAAATGCTAGCGTATCATAATATGAACATATCCCGATAAGTTTATTTTCATTGCCGACTTGATCCTCAAGAGTTCAAGTTACACTTCAGCAAATGACGGCAGAAACCGACCGCAAATTCTTTCGAGCTCTCCTCAGTCCAAGGATCATAATCACCCTCTTCCGGAGCAGGCCACTCAATGCCAACAATCTCTCCTCCTTCCTTCGCAATAACGGCCTCATCGTCGCTTGGAACACGTCCTATGAGGGCTACAATCTCATTCGATGTCCAACTTCTGCACATGCGCACGCGAATCAATCCTTGGTCAACAGGTCCTGAAGTACAGCACATCCATTTGTCGTCCATGTCTCGTGGGGCGAAACCCTTCATAAGGTTGATCATGTCTGGGCCAGATACACGAACATTCCACTTTGCGCTCAAGGGGTTTTTGATGGGCTTGATATTCCAGCGCTCGCCGGTAACTCTTTTTCTAGTGTCTGCCATTGTGGGAGATTCTTGATTTGTAATTCGTGAAGACTTAGTTGAGACCGAAGTGAGGGTTTGTGATGAGAGAATGTTGATGTAGATGCAAGAAAGAAAATACCTCGCTTCTTGTATGATTTCGTAGGGCTGATGAATAGTCTTGGCTGTCAGCTGAGTCATACCAATCAGCCTAATCGTAGCTGCGCCTCAGTGGAAGCTATGGATACCTTGTTGAATCCTAGATCCCAAACATAATCTCACCGTATGAGGCGCTAGTTGTGTTAGGCTGCCGTTTTCTACTAGGCAGCTAGGTAGTATTCGCATTGTGGGTTTCATTTAAGAAAAGCTCAAACGGGGCGCAGGTTGCGCAGCTGGATGCTCGTTTTCCGCTTCACTGCTCGAACGGTAGACCCTGTTTGGTGATGGCTTCAGATACTCTCGATTACCGAGTGTCACTATCCGTACTAATAAAAATAATAAACCCCATTCAGGTCATCTGTGATGTTCACGCGCCACTCTAACTCGTGCACTTTCACCGCCTCTTTCCAAACCTCCAAAGTCTCTTCACTTGGTTCAGGAGCGTCAGGGGAGCCTACTAACTCAAGAAACGGCCAACTTTGAGCCTGGCCCGTTGCATTGAAAGCTAGACCAACATCCGAGTGACCGTGGTGGAAGACATTCAACTCATTGACCTTCGGCATTCGGGCTGCACATTTCCCAGCAGCAAGAGCGAATCTATCAATGATGCTTTGATCATATGTCGAAGGGAATTCGAAAAAGTATTCCTCACCAGGAATCTCTGATTCTGGATGCTCGTCGGTTACCCAACTTGTTATGCGTCCGAATCGATCAAAATCTCGAACATCGACCCATTCGCCTGATGGCAAGACGTCGTTAAGCTCGATATGGAATGCCCGGAGGCTGGGCCAGTTTGCGTCGCTTTCTTTCTCCCGTGGCCAAAGAATCGTGCTGTCAACGCTGGCCTCGAGGTAAAAGTCATCAAGGCCGTTCCTCTGAGTGAAAGAGAAGAATGATCGACTTAGAATATCCCCTGATTCACCGGAAGGAATAATACTCTCTGGCTGGTATGATCTCCTTCTCGGCGGCTCTCGTATATAGTTCAGCCTGAAACATGTCAATGACATGGGAATCTTTTTCAAAGTTTCCGCAAACACTATAGATATTGGCGTCAGCAACTCTATCAATGTCGACCAACGACAAATTATGTTTGCGGTAGGGCTTACTTGTTCTTTGGCGTATGCGAAGCTCTGTGTCGATTTTCTCCCCATCACAAAGCCACCATTCAGCCTTTCCTAGTCTTGTCATCTTGGAAGACATTAGAGTGATTGAAGAAGGTGCGAACAAGATACTTCGTGAGCCCAGTTCAACCCGGAAATAAGAGATGGCCGGTATATCTGCGAGATCTTTGTCCCATCCTTCAACTAGCTCAACATATGTGGTTCTGATCTCCCCATTGAAAACTCTATTCATTTCATTGGATATTCTTCCATGTGATCCCCAAACAGGGAGGCAGTAGATCCTTGGCGTGCTTATGAAAATCTCTAGGCAAAGGACTGGCTCAGGTCGAGGCGGTATTTGCGACAAAACTCCAAGAAGTTGTTTGGCAGTTCTGTTAAAGACGAAATGATCATCGTGATCCTCAGGATTGGTTGACACGGTCAGTTCGTGAGCAGGAAACTCAAAGTTAAACCATATATAACGCATATAGCTCAGTCGAATAGGCGTAAGATAGTGCTCGCGTTCAGCAATGCTGAGTCTAGTGGGACTCAATATTAGATGTCGAAATGTGATTGCCTCAACGATTCTCTGCCATTGTCGCGAAACTGTTGCATAAGAAGCTAGTGATGTTTTGGGACATTCTTCGTTTATTTGAGGAACACGGCGCGTTTCTTCGATCAGATAACAAACTATAGGACGAATTATCTCCGGCGGTAGGCGATCCATCATAAGTTTGGCAATGACAACTATAACTGGTGCGCATACATCACTTTTGGAAATAAGATGTCTGATAGTGAAACAATGGGATTGAGTCATTCGCCGAAACTGATATCTGAAGGACTACGTATTTCAGTGGGGTAATCACGTGAACCAAGCAGATATTCTCACGCATGGAATCATGCAGTCTGGATCTATGAATGTTAAACTAGATGGTCTTGAAGGGATAGTCCATATTTAAAGTCTGGGAATGTCTACGAGTCTATCTGAAAGGTCATTTTTCATCATCCGCTGATGAGAGAGCCATGGCCTCGCTTCCTGTCCCTGCGAGGCACCTATTGCCCTGAGTTTACGGACAGATTTAGTATGAGTTGGGACTGGTAATGAATTAAGAGGAAATACAGACGTATGAGTAATTGGATGTTCGAAAGGGTATTTTAGCTACCAGACGGATAAGACGGAGGTTGTTATGTTGCATCCGTCTGGGATATAACGTGCCGTATTACATACAACATGAGATAAGTAAGCCCAGGATTTTTATATACTTCTAGTTGCTTATAAAGAAATTCTAGTCACTCATCATTTTACCAATCATTCACATTTGAGTTTCTGGCTCCTATAGTCATGTACCAATGATTATAAATCAAGGTTATAAAGGTTGATGCTGTCTGCGTCATTGAGCGGGGTATCGCTCTCTCAGCCAACAACATTCCGGCCTCAAGAGCTGAAAAGATACTAAACACAGGAGCTCAGAACTCACAAATCATTAGATATTTTCATTGATTCAGTATTGCAAATATGTCTGGTCTTGTTGAACTCGCTCGGAACCTCATCGAGCATGGGCCTCGAAAGACAATGCCGGCATCGCGCCGAATACGAGCCATTCACAATCACACCACCATCGTTGATACCAACCAAGCCGTATATGTCTGGGAACATGATGGCTATCCCACAATTTATGTCCCACTGGTTGATGTGAAGAATTCCAAGTTGACGGATCAGCAAAACATCTCAGTTGAGCTCAAGGAGCGCGCAGCAGTAGCTCAACTTGTCATTCCATCTCATGATGGCATCGAGAAGGCAAAAGTCGATCGAATTTTGCATTTTTTCCAGGATGTGACACTTGGACCACTGTCCGATACCGTGAGAATTGAGTTCCGCAGCATAGGTAAGATCTTGTCAGGTCCAGTTGAGGATATCAACTGACTAACGAAATTTTAGATCAATGGTTGGAGGAGGATGAGCCTATCTTTGTTCATGCAAAGGATCCTTTCAAGCGCGTCGACATCCTTCGTTCAACACGCCCCATCGAGGTCAAAGTGAATGGCAAGACTGTTGCCAAAGCTCCATCGTCCATGCACCTCTTTGAGACGGGCTTACCAACAAGATACTACTTGCCACTCACTGCTGTCGACCAAACTGTTCTATGGAAAAGCCCTGTACAGTCAAAGTGCCCATATAAGGGAGAAGCTGAATACTATCATGTAGTTGTTGATGGGGAAACATTTGAGAACTTGGCTTGGTATTACAATCATCCGACCCATGAGAGTGCAGCTATTGCGCGCCTGGTTTGTTTTTATAATGAAAAGGTTGATATCATTTTGGATGGAGAACTTCAGGAACGCCCGAAGACAAAGTTTGGATAGTCTGTTGGCACATGGCCTTACCTGGAGAGACTGCTTTATGCTGTGATCAACCAAGACTGAGAAACCTCAGGTTGAATGTCAACTCATAATCGTTTTACATACATCTGTACTTAATCATCAATAATATTACTGATATCGGAGCTTATGATGTATCATTACCTTGGATTAGTGTAAAGGTTCAATTGTTTTTGTCTCGTTTCACTGCCGGCGAACAATATGGAACACATCACTCATTACCGTATTCGAGGTAACGAACACTTTCTACATATCGATGATGCCCATTTAATGAATCACTAAGGCAACATGCATGATATGATACGGGTATGCGGCTCAAGGAATAAGTAATTACAAGTGAAACAACGGGACACCCTTCTGTCTCACTTGTTTCAGCTTTTATTTCTATGACGCTGAGATTTGTCCCAATAAGATTGATTGTCATACCATATTCCCAGGCTAACAGTATTCTTGATTCACCAATTATTGGCTACGTGCTGAGAATTGCAAGGATGTATATTATACGAAGCTTGTGTCACCCTTGATTGCCTGTAGTAGCTACCTAGACTAGTAATACGCTGTTATATAATGATTCAACAGTCGTGTTTTCAAGGCGATCTGTCGCACCCGAAACAAAAGCAATTTACTTCATGAACACAATGACCTAGCCACATGACACTCTCATCAGTGACTGTCTGACAAGAAACAAAAAGTGCCGTGGCTAGGGAGTTTTGCTCCGGGTTCAGTGATCTTGCGAGTGATACACCGCCGGAAAGAAATATCAGAGCCGGAGGTTTGTCGTAAAAACAATGTACTGAATAATCATTTGTAGAGCGCCTCGTTTTGATATCCCATCTGGAATTAAGATCCATAGACCCGGATTTCTTCCCCGCGTGATCGGGTATGGTACCCTGCGACATCTGAGAGTTTTTATCGTATTTACACACCAGCAGGGATTAATCCTTACATCGGGCTTTAGCATCAGTTGTTAAACGAGCATTTGCTCAATTACCGGCTTTTGTTGTTGCACGAGGCTGAAGCATTAGTCCCCAGCCACCAGAATCTAGAGAAAACCGGTGAGCGCGAGCGGGGATATTCCCAGGCTACCAGCTCACGAGAGCATCGTCAATGCGCTAACGCTGTGCTATCATTGTTCCCCCCCGATATCCGGTAGTTAGTTATGGGTTCTAGCCATTGCCTCGCATGTATCACACTGCATGGAGCTGTGAATACCTGGGGGTTCAGCGCCTAATCGTGCGATACGATATCGCGGATATTACGGGTCCGTGCAGGATTGGGGGTGATGATTGCCTTTGCTGCAGATCAATCAGTGAGCCCAGACCTGAATAGGGAAGCTAAGAAAACAATACAGATCTGAATCCGATCCATCATCTACCGATGTCGCATCGTCTGGTCTGCATGAATTGTCTCTCCCGCTTTTAGCTTCACCGTGCCTGCGCGCATGATAGATAGCTGTGCAGCTGTGAAATCTCGGTGTGGATTGGCTCGCCTCCCACTAATTAATTGACGGTTTGAACGATCACCGTTTCGCCGCCTGAAGATGGGCGGGTCATCTATGGCTTGGCGAGAAAACGGCGTACGACAGAAAGATCTGAATTGGGTGAAACACGGTCTGATTGGCTTCCATTAATATTACCCAAATGTCGTGATGAAAATGAATCTCAGATGTTGTAGTTTTCTATAGTTTGCGCTGTGTTTGATAGAGTTTGTTTGACAGGTTGACGGCCGAATGCACTTTGACATCACGCTGAGCAAACTTTACTTGCTTCTGTGGCGAACAAGAGCAGCGATCGTGCAGCGTTTGGTAGGGCAGGCTACTTTCATCCAACCAGCCACTAACTTCGGAGTAAGCGAAGGTAAAAAGATCTAGCTAATCTGTGAAACACTGAAGTTAAAAAGAAGCAAATTTTGACGGTGATTCATGTTGGTGGTAGATCATCGCAGTCTTGAGTAATGCACAGGGTTGATACGGGAATGCGCAGAGGCATTCAATCTCCGCCAACGCCCATTCCACCATCCAATGTCTTGCATGGTATATGATTACATCTGATCCACAGCGATGATAGAGATAACCAGGATTATTGCTGTTGTTCCCCTCACTTTCGCTGCCAAGTGATAAACATGTAGCGAGCTAAGCGGGGAGGAGTGGCAACATGCAAAACTTACGTGGGGGCTTACAGGCAGCGTAGCGTTGCACCCCGAGTCGGTTTACGGCCCGCAGTGCCAGGTGCGCCTGATTCAGTACCCAGAATTTCTGTTAGGTTGGTACTTGAGAGTCAGTGGCCCGCCAAAAGAGTTTTCTTTTTCTTTTTTCTCCTTCACTCTTGGGTCCTGCAACACCACGCCCTTGTCTCATTATTTTCCCAGTAGACAAGAAAACAAAAGAGTCGTTGTTCATATCATGAATTTGAGTCCGAGGGAAAATAAGGATCCTAATGCTTTCCCCACGAGGCAGCTTCTAATTCTCGGTACGCGCTTTCTCACCGCCACGATGGCCCCTCACCCATGATATTTCTCGCATGCTAACCAAGAACCCCAGCAATATGTCGCTTTTCGGAGCCCATCGCCTTTAATTCCATTTTGGCCTACACGTTTGTGATGGTCAAGGATCTAGGTATTGCTGAGAAAGATGCTTCACTTTACGCGGGTCTGCTCGTTTCAGCGTATGCAGTTGCCGAGGCGCTGACTTCGATGGGATGGGGTATTCTGTCGGATCACATCGGTCGCAAACCAGTCGTTTTGTTGGGACTTGTGGGCGTGGCACTTTCGAGTCTGATTTTTGGCCTGGCCAAGCATTATTGGGTTGCGCTGCTGGCAAGGTTTGTGGGCGGCGCACTGAATGGCAATGTGTCTGTCATGCAAACTATGGTTGCGGAGATGGTGAAAAAGCCCGAGCATGAGCGTAAGTTTTATTTTGAGTTCGTGTTCGAATTCTATGCCCAAGTACTAACTCGATTTTAGCCAAGGCCTATGCCGTGCAGCCTTTCGTCTGGACCCTGGGCGGCATCATTGGCTCCGCGATGGGAGGTTTCCTCGCTCAGCCGGCGAAATTCTATCCTGGAGTCTTTTCTGAGGATGGACTATTCGGAAGGTTCCCTTACCTGCTTCCTAACCTCGTCTCAGTGGCCGTGGTGGCCATTGCCGTGATCCAGGGACTCTTCCTCCTTGAGGAAACCCTTGTCAAGCCTGGATCCGAGCAGCCAGCCTCTACAATCAACTACCAAGAAGTTCCCGTTGTCGATGATCTCGAATCTATCGACGAGAACACCCCGCTTCGACGATCTTTGGCCCGCACATCTGCCTCCCGCAGCCGACGACAAATGTCTCCCTCCACCAGCCGATCACGCCCACGTTTCACAGAATCCAGTTTGGGAATGGCCGTTGAGCACGACTTCATCGATCTCCGCCGATCTTCTTTTGGAACCGTGCACTCCATTCTGCTCCCTGAGGATCTTCTCACACCCCCTAACGAGGAGCAGGAGAACGAGCAGGCCAAGTCTGGTGAAAAGACGTTCAACAAGACCATCATGATGCTCATTGTCGCACTGCTTATCTTCTCGTACCACCAGATGGCTGCAAGTAGCCTTCTTGCCACGTATCTGCTCGATACGCCTTCTGAGAACCGCGGTACCGTTGACTGGATTGGTGGTCTTGGTTACACGGTACACGATGTAGGTGTATACCTAGCAGTGAATGGCGTCCTGGGCTTGTTCATTCAGGCCTTTATCTTCCCCATGTTTGTTAGTCGCGTGGGCGTGTGGCATTCATTTGTTGGCATGGTTACTTTGTACCCCGTGTCCTACATGCTCATGCCTTTCCTCACTGCCTTCACCGAGCCTTTCATTTCCTTTGGCATTTACGCATCGCTATTCATGCAGAGCTTCTGCGGTCTCATCGTTGCGCCCGTTACTCTGATTCTTATCAAAGATGCTACACCATCTTCTCAAGTGCTTGGCAGAGTCAACGGCCTGGCCATGTCTGGCGCATGTCTGGCGCGTACAGTAGCACCTCCTCTTGCAGGAGTTTTCTATTCTCTTTCAGGTTCCGTGTCAGCGTGGTTTAGTTGTTTTGTTGTCGCCTTGATTGGGGTCATCCAACTCTTTTGGGTGCCACGGAGAAGTATCAAGAGGGAAGATGTCGTAGTGGATAATGCCCTCACCAAGACAGCCACCAATGAGACTCACCGTGGCCGCCGAGGCAGAAACTCTGTATCATGAACGCCTGTCCATATCAGGGAAGGCTCAAAGAGGATGCTTTAGGTGATGAGACAACGGAATAGGCATGAAAGAACCAAAATCAATATCTATAAAAGTCGACGACCTTGACCCACGAGTTGGGCATAGCTCACGGCGACCAAAAACCCAACCGCCGATTCCCTTGCACCAACGAGATGCGATATCGAAAACCGAACCATCGAGACACCCTGGGAATCCTCGCTTCTGGGTCTCAACAGCTGGCACAGCAGCCTTTTTCGAGCTAGTGCCTGCATGCACTATCCTTAAACGACAAATAGCTGGCATTCAATCTGCCACATTATCCTGCATTTTCGGGGGCTTTTTTTTTTTTTGTCATTTTTCGGTCTCAAGGTCTGGGTTTGTCAAGAATGATCTTTCGTGCCAAGGCGCATGGTATGGGTTGCATGATGTTGGAGGTAATGATGCAATTTGATATTGCTTTTCTATGCGAGTATCTCAGCAAAGTCTTCATGGCAGATTTCAATTTTCTTTGTCTTATGCCTGCTCAGGGAATCTGGAAGGCCCTCAGCAGGCTTCTTATTATTGCAGCTAGCAGAATAAAATATGATTATACTCAATTACTTTACCTATTTGGCATGACAAGTCTTGGGATATTAGTCTCCTCAGTCAATTATAAACGGATATTTGAGTGACAGTTGATGTTTATCCAACCATATTGCAGGACATAGGGTTGCATATGCCACTGTTGGCCAATCATCCTCAGCTCTGTAAAGGCACAGCAACGCCCACGCCATCTTTCTTGGACACCAACTCGGTCAACCACCGACTGGCCTGTCAGAATATTGTGCACAGATCTATTGGTCGCGTAGAGATTAGGCTCTTTTGCGCATATGGCGACAGAAGTTGGCAAAAAGAGTACACTTGCGTCAGTGAGGTCCCAGGACAAATGTTACAGGTCCACAAACCAAAACTGAGCAAACTGGTGGGTCGTACAATGGCCTGACGTCGCCAAAAGTTGGGGAAGATGTGGGCAGACAATCGGAATGGAGGTCACTCAGGAACATGAAAGCGCAGGCTATGTACATACCTCTCAAAGCAGTTTCCTTTGATGCACATGTCACTATTTCTTTCTGGTTGACATCCCAACTACCGAGATTGGGTTCCAGGATAAATGTCAGGCCACTTTGGGGTAAATGCGGAGGGAGAATGCGGGGAATTTCCTATTCCAGGTGGATTCCATTCATCCGAGCCGAAGCACCCTCGACCCGGACACGAGCCCGAGAAGGATATAAGTAGATTCCATAGGCTCCAAATTGTCTGTATTCATTTCTCCAACTTATCTGACTTCTAAATAACATATCATCTACGTTACTTAAACACCTCCAACATGAGCTCCTCCATCCAGACTCTCTCCCGCGGTGTCCGCACTGCTCCCCGCGCTCTCCGTCTTGGACTTACCCAGACACGCCACCTGAGCACTACCGACCACAGCCGAAACCCAAACACCCGCGACTCTGCTGTCCATGATCCCATCATGGATAAGCACTGGGGTGTTGGTGTTAATGTTTCCGAGACTGCCACTATCGTCACTAAGACTCCCAGCATGTCTACCCCCAGCAGCCGAGACCCTCCTCTGGGCACCAACGTCTTTGAGCCTTCATCCGCTCCTCGCTGGTCCGGAATCTCCATCCCTGCTGGCCGAAAATAAATAATAATGGCCACCGTTTAAACAACACCCACAATACCAATAAGCCTTCCTGAGATGGAAGGCCAACCCATCGGTTCGGGATTTATCCCACCGAACGACGATATGAAACACAATCAAGTCCCCTACATACCATTACTACGCCACGGATACCCTGATCCCTTCATCACACGAAAGCGAATGTTTGAAGAAGCATGTATATATCAAGTCGTATTGAGTTCTCAGAAAGAGTGAACTTTGAAAGGACTGAGGGGAGCGGAAGCTGGGCATGGTGACCACGCCGATGATTCTCTGCGCTACTTGCATACTGGAGTTTCTGCTCTTGACATGGCTTAGAGGAGAACACCTCCCGAGTTGTAAATAAGCTGGATTATGTTTCGAGTTTGAACAATTCTAGCATAATATGTACATAATAAACAATCAAAACTCAAAACTCAGTGCGCTTCGAAATCCTGATGTTGCTCGTTGCCCAATGGCTCAGAACATCCCTAATCCGGCACTGGAGGGCACTACTGTCAGTTTCCCTTCCGCACTTCCGAAGACCCTGCTTTTGTTTCCACAAATTCCCCAATGCCAGTTCTGATGACAAGTCGGAGTTTAATTCTGAGTCCGAGTTCGGAGGAACATCCCCTCCCAAACAGCTAATGGGGATCCACTCTGTCGAATATCCAGCTAGCAGACATCTTTTTGCTCAGACTTTCAACTGGCTGCCGTTCATAGAAATTCGAGTTGGCACAAGATTCCTAATGAAATTAAAAAATATCAAGCGCTCATAGGTTTGGCAGAAGCTCAGCAATGATCGAGAGTGGAAATAATAGATCAGCCCTACAGCAACTAAAGCCCGAACTATCAGTATATTTACGAATAGAGGCACGTCCTATTATCTATCTATTTCTATTGTTCCAAAGCTTTACAGAACCCAATGGAAAGCCATAACGAGCATGGAGAGAGCCAGGAAGCTACCCGATCCTGCAAGCTTGATAGCAGAGTTGCCTGCAGCATCCGTAGAAGACGCCTTGGCGTCAGAGCCGGAAGTTGAAGCAGGATCGTCCTTCATTTTATCTCCCTTGGTCTCGTTATGTAACCCAGGGGCGGAAGAGTCTGCAATCAGTAAGTTGGAAACAACAGCAAAGTTGGAGAACTTCTGCTCCATAGAATCGTCGTCTTCATTACTGCCTGCCTTCAAACCTTGAGCAGCCTTGCGAAGAACAGGGAGGATCGCGCTGGCTGTAAAAGGCGCAACCTGGGTGCTCACCGCCAGCCATCTGTGGACGAAGCCCTGGTACATGATAGTGTCGCGGGGGCATTTTCCTTTGGCACATGAGACCTCCTTAAAAACACCTTCCTTTGTGAAGAAAGTCTTGAGAGTGGCCGAGGCGATATCCTCTGTACGTTGCCTCCACTTGTCTGATCCTTCAGTCTAGAAGCAGGGAGTTAGTGCCTGAATATCTGGTATGAAGACAGATAAACTTACAAAGTTGTACATAAATGCAGCGCCCATGGCGAGCGATGCGGGATTCGCAGAAAACTGCACCTTGTTGATCTCTGTGCAATTTTCGCTAGTACTCGCGCCGTCAAAAACTGCCCAAGTCTTGTTGTTGATGAACTCCTGCTCCTCGAGCCAATCCCATGTCTTTCCGGCATAGTCGGCGTAGGTCTCATTTGATGTCATCCTGGCCAGACGTGCGCCAATGTTGAAGAAGAGAGCATTCGCAAAGGCTATAAACATAGGTTAATTAATTGTTGAGCTCGCTTGCTGGGTAATGACTCACTTTGCTTGTAGTCAAACCCCTTGTTGAACGTCATGATCTGCCATCGAAGACCGCCATCGCAGGTATCTTGCTTGACTTCCGTGTCCCATCGCTCACGCTGCTCTTCCCAGACAGCCACTGCGAGGTCGAGCCATTGAGGCTGTTTCTCGGGAGGATCAGGGAAGCCATACTCGGCAGCTGTCAGAGCACTCAGCGCCCAAATGGACTGATCGTCATTACCCAGGCTCGTGGTTTGGTTGGTTGGCATAAAGTCTTTTTTCTGGCCAACCTGCCATTGAATACCCTCGCTCACGAGCTCATTATAGGTCTTATCTCCTGTTAATTGCCAATAATCGATGTAAGAGCTCATGAAAGCTCCTGACTGATACCACCAGTAACCATCATTTCCCTTCTCTCTTTCGGGGGAGAGGAGGCCAGGAGTATGGCCGCTCTCATTGCCATTATAGAAAGTGATGAGATCCGAAGCAAGAGCCTTGGATGCCTTGAGGATGCCATCCTTGTTGTCAAGGTTCATAGACTGGACACCTGCAAACTGTGCCAAAAATAGCACAAGGCCAGCACCCTTCTGCAATGCAACCATGGTAGCTTGTTGGTTGGGGAAGATGCGAAAAACGAGTGCGGAGAATGGAGATAAGATGATAAGATTACTGGCAGTTAAAACCGGCTGAGCAGGACTTTTTATGATCAGGAGAAAATTGCAGTGCACTGGGCAGCATAACCCAAGCTAAGGACTTAGCGAAATTGGCAGCATCATTATCCGCTTGGCTGAATCCTTTGGGGGCTGTGTGCTGGTCCAATTACAGAAGGTGAAGTGCCAATAAGGACCCGATTTTGCTTATGGCGGGTATTTATCATTTGTATCGGAAATCCGCTGTCGCCTGTTATATTTCAATGCCGAAGGGCTACCAAAAAAAAACCAGGAGAAAAATAAACCCTTTTTAATGCACTGAGATCTTCAGAAATACTGAACGAATATATATACCCACGTATGTACATAGAAGAGCGTGGAGAAGATGGATAATGTTAAATCGTACAGAAGCCTTCCGCCACTATGATGCCATCAGAACAAAGAGTTTAGATATGGCAACTTGCTGCCGCTGCATTTCCCCAAGTTATATAAATGATTCGTCATCAAAGTCCGACCTTCGTTTAGGCCGCTAAATCAATGGGATAAGCTGTCATGCGATCACTAATTGGCAACTATCGTATCCGGCGATTACTCGTTTTGGTCTAGGTTAGGGATTGACCTATGCTGTTCACGAATGACAACAAGGAGACGGGAAAAGGGATATGCAAGCGGGTTCGTTTAAGATTTCTTGGCTTCGTAACGAGGTTTTAAAGCAAATGGTTCTATAAGAAACAAGTTTTGCCTGGTAAGCGCCCCGGCTCGTTACTCGTGGTCTGGCGCGAATATTTATGAAATTTGCAACTTGAGTGGAAGCTTGCTCAGTGGATGTAACTCGAACTTCGCGCTCTCATTCTATAGTGGGATACCTGTTGCAAGCATAAGCCCAAAGAACGCTTTTTCCTGGCCATGGAATGGATGAATGCCCATCAGTAAAGACAGTGTAGGCCAGACTAGAATAGCTCACTTGGATGGGAAATGGTCACAGAAGAAGATAAGGGACTCTGATCTACGCCTCAGCAATAGTCTTAACACCCTTTCGTATTACATATCTAGATACAAGAAGTCAAACCATCGCCACAGGTACAATAGACGTTGGTAGCTGGAGTTGCTCTCTTCCAGTTGACTTGGTAATAGAGCTGATTACAGCCACCCCCAACTATCGGAATGTTATCTTAAAATCCACCAAAGCCACCATTTCCGAAATTAAAGTTGGGTTGGGCAGGTTGGGCAGGTTGAGCAGGCTGCTGGCCACCGAAGCCTCCCTGGTTTCCATCAGCCGGGCCTTGCTCCTGGTTGTTATCGTCAGAATCATCCTTCTTATCATCATCGTTGTCGCCGGATTGATTGCCTCCTTCAGAGCCATTAGTGGAGGTTTCGACAGGCTGCTCAGCAACCTCTGACTGAGCAGGGTTCTCAGATCCATTGGCAGGAGTGGTGGGAGTAGCGGGAGCCTCAGTAGAGCCACCAGAACCGGAACCTGAACCAGAGCCTGCACCAGAGTCACAGGTGCCGACCTCCTTAGGCTCGCTTCCATCAGTAACACCCTCAAAGGTGACGCACTGCTTCTTGACGTCGGTGACCTGGATACCAGAGATCTTGGCAGTGTCACCCATGTTGGGGTTGATACCGACGAGCACCTTTCCGTCGCTGGCAGAGCCGCCAGAGACCTCGACGTGACGAGCAGGCATCGACTTGCAGTTACCGCAGCTGCGGTAGAGCTTTCCAAAGTCGGAGACCTTGAAGTCCTTGATGATGACGGTGCCTCCGCCGTTGTGCTGGATGACCTTGTCCTTGGCACCAGTAGCGCCACCGCCATTGATGGTGGTGGTCTCGCCATCGTCCTGCTCCTTGATGGAGAAGGCATCTTCGCAGACCTTGTCCCAGACAACGTTGTTGAGAGTGCAGCCACCGTTGCAGTGAACACCCTCGATTTGGTTGGGGCCTGGAACAGTCAGAACACATTACTACTGAATAAGAGGCTATGGTATCTTACCGATGCGGACGTTGGAAAGAGTGGCACCCTTCTCGAGGATGAATACGGCATCAGAACTGCCGCCCTCGACTTGACCAGTGCAGGAAACACCGCGATCGAAGACGGCGTTGCCACCGTCAAAAGTCTCGCCAGCAGCGATGGTCTTCGGGGCATCAAGGACGCTGCTGCCACCAGAGCCGCCTCCCTCCTGGCGAAGGGCGAGCTTGGGAGCGCCAGTGATTTGAGGAGCGGGAGCGGCATAAGCTCCGAGGGCCAGAGTGGCCGCCAAGATCACACGGTACTGCATCTTGATGATTGGGCACGGAAGAGTTGTTAAAAGGCGAGAAAAATGAGTGAAAGGACTGAGAGTGGTATCAAACCAAGGAACGCTTTTGGGGAATGTTAAGACAAGTAAAGAATGACCAAGCACAGCTTGTCAAAAGAGTGAAACGAAATGCAAAGAGAGTGATACTGAGATGAGGAACAGAAAGAGAGTTTGGTGGAGATGGCCTCGAAACTTATACGTTTGTCACCTCCAGGGATTCATTCGTCAATTCAATCATGCTCTCCCCGTATGGCCCCAGTAGCCAAGTTCTGCTCGATAAAAATCCACAATCTCTGAAGTTTCACAAGATAGGTGGATCAATTAGTTTGAAACTACCCACCGTTTGTCATGGCAAAATTCTTAATTGACACAGCGCATGCCGCCCGTTTCAAGAGCTAAATTGCCACCTATCATAAAGAAGTTCAGGTCGGACAACCCTGGCAAGTGATAAGGGACGCCGCGTCGATCACTGGTCAGCCTCGACGACTTTAGCAGAATTCCCCGATGCTGAAACACGACCCCTGACAAGGGTTAAGCTTAACGCTGCAATCCTGGTTCTGTCAAGTCTCGGCGAACTTTACTCGACGATGGTGTTATGCTTATTGTTGGGCGAGAGTTTATTTTCAGTCTATTTTAAGCCTGTTTTTTTGGGATGTCGTGTTTAGCTTCACATAGCTTTCTACAACTTCTAGCTAAATTCCGTCCTAGTGAATCGCGGTTCTGGCGTCTCCAAGCTATTGTACAGCAATCCCTGATAGATCCATCTGGGTTCAAGCTTTCTGAAGCGATCTGCTCGGACTGGAGTTAAAGCCTGGGTCCGCGTCACTATGGCCAATGTCAGCGTAGTATTAACGGATGATTGCATGTCTCAAGGCCACCAGGGATGTCGCATATTAACCCCATAACATCCCGACTCTCGGGATATAACCAATACTGTCATCTAAAGGTTTCTTTAAGGCCTTTGGCAGCTTGAGAATAATGTACGCCATATCTTTAGATTATCTGAGGCTTGGGGCATATCGTGGTAAAGACCACGCAAATCTCATCTAAAATTCATCCAAATATTATATATTCTTTCATGAATATTAAAACTATTAGCATGACTATGTTTAAGCAAATACCGGCCTAGTATGTAGTGGTCCTTGATCTCAAGCGCCAATGTAACTACCCTGTATGAAAAGCCGCCAGAAATTGCCTGGCTTTTCTCTGCATGCATTTCAGTACATGGTTTACGACCGAGGGAGAATGACACTAGCTGAGAAATTAATTGGATTACTGATGATTTAGTCCATGGATGGTCTCTAGGAATGCGATGACGAGATCCGCAGACGACTTATAGAAACCTCACCATCTTAAGACGTTTTATATACAAGATTATTCAGCTTCCCACAAATACCCACACCTCTACATGATACGATTGTACTTTTGCAAAGCCTTTATTGATTCGTATTATTTTTGACACGTTTAATACATAACCCGCACCCGAGATAGCTTGTTCTTTTTTACAATTGCCCTAGTTGATAGGCACCATACATTGAATGTTAAATAGTTCACGCTTTGACATTGTATTTGAACTTTGCGCTTAAAGAGCCTCGCAGTGTTTAAGAATGGTGTAGGATAATTATGGGGGATTCAGGATAGATCGATTTGAAGGCTGTGCTGACTGATCACTTCATGTGATCTGCTGACGATCAAGAATATGTAGATAAGCACATATCTAGGCGATCAACACTGTACATTTCTACTGCACAGCTATATAAACCCTCTATTCCCCCGCCTCCAAAACCGCAATACCCCTCACTCACTTCTGTACCAAGACCTCTTAAACACTGCAATAATGTTATTTCAGTTCAATCCTTCAGAGCAGGTTTTTGACCCAGCTCGAGACATTCCAGACCTCACTGGTAAAGCGATTCTTGTCACTGGAGGTGAGCATGTTTCCAAAGGGAGAAATAAATTTGTATAACTCAGGTTATCTGTAGGAAATACCGGCTTGGGCGCGGCTACGATCAAGCTTGTTGCTCCTCATAATCCCTCAGTTATCTACCTCTGCGCCCGCCCGGTTTCCATTCCCCAGGCAGAGGAACTCGTGTCCTCCATTAAAATCTCCAGCCCTAATATTAACATCAAAATCCTACCCTTGGACCTTTCTTCTCTCGAAAATGTCAAAGAATTTGCCTCAGATTTTCTCAAAGAGGCCAAACACCTCGACCTGTTGTTTCTGAACGCCGGAATCTCTTCAACGGCACCAGCCTTGACTGAAGATGGCTACGAGAGCCAGTTTGGTATCAACCACATTGGCCACGCTTTACTCACCCAGTTGTTGATGCCAAAGCTTCTTGAAACGGAAAGACAGGGAAGACATGTACGTATTCTGGTGACGTCTTCCCTGGCTGCTTACTTCGATCCACCACCAACTGGCCTTGTTCTGGATGAGATGAAAAAAGCAGACCCTCTCGCATCTCCTTACCAAAGATATGCGCACTCCAAGATTGCTGCCATTCTGTTTGCTCGCAAACTTTCTCAAGTCTACCCATCAATTTTATCTGTGTCATTTAACCCCGGTCAAGTTAAAACAGATCTCTTCAGGAAGGCCACTGGGATCAATCCATGGATCGCGACGTTTGTTGCAACTCCCATAATGTGGCTTACGGGAGTCAGTCCGGAAAAGGGAGCTGAGAATGGATTGTGGGCTGCCTTTGCTGATGATGTGAAGAATGGTGCTGCCTATGAGCCTGTTGGTGTTCTTGAAGAGAGTAAGAAGTTTTTCACAGATCAGAAGCTGGCAGATGAGCTGTGGGAGTGGACGAACAAGGAGTTGGCGGCCCATGGTGCACCAGGATGGCCAGAAGCCTGAAGGACTGTGAGTCAGTATACCTTTCGGTTAGCCTGAGCTTTGGATAGGCTTAGGATGCCATTAGAGGGGCTTAGGTCAAAGTAACCTAAACTTAGGACAACGCATCTAGATTCGTATCCTAGCTAGGATGTTCTTTAAAGTTATCCGTACACTCAAATCCCGCCAATCAGTTTCGCTTCTTACTTCTTTTTGGATCCAGCCTCCATCTGTCCCAGAATAAAAGTTGCCAGGGCGCGGAGGTTTGCAGTATTGGCAATTTTTGAAGGAGCCAATTCAATAGTCGTCTCTCGGCGGATCCAATTTCGCAGCTCGACTGACACCAACGAGTCGAGACTGTAGTTAGACAATGGGGCGTCGGCTTCAATCTCGTCCCTGTCGATCATAGTAATAGAAGAAACCTTGTCCATCAAAACAGCAAGGAGAGTGGTCAGCGGATCGCCACCATTGGTGAGTTGAAGACCTTTGGTCTTTGCTTCATGGCCCCGACTTTCTTCAGCTGTGCCATCCGCTCGCGTCTCGGCTCTGATGTAATCGACCAGAGCTCGGGGATGGAATGCTTGCCATGGGAGAGTGCTGCTATCATCTCCTCGCGCGTAGCTGAACGAGATGGCCTTTCCATCACGGTAAAGACCGGAGCTTGGGCCCATGATTCCGCCCTTGATAACAGTTCGTAAATGAGCTAGAGAAAGAACCGCTCCGAGAGAACTTGTGAGTTTGCCTTCCAGGTCACGATCTGCGACGTAGCCGACGTCGAGAACAACTGGAAGGGCGACAGAAACCGTTGGTTGACCTCGAGCGGTTCGATACTCAGCAAAAGAATCATAGAATGACTGGATAGAGTTAGCAACCAGTTGAAATTTCATGGGTATGGGTGTACTTACTGCCGTGCCCGAGTATACTGACTGACCAATGTTTCCACTGCCAGAGATGAAAGACGAGAGGGCAATGAAGAAATCAAGATCGTCTGGAAGAAGCTCGTGGAGATTCCATGCACCTCTGATTCTCGGCAGAACAATGTTAAGCCAATCTTGATAAGAGGTATTGCTCAGGAGTTTGTCCTAAATTGGGCATCAAGTTAGTGCAAATTTCGTCAAACTTGAAACAACGCATACCTTGAGAAACAACGCTCCATGGACAACACCGCCAACAGGAGGAAGGTCTCGTATCACATCTACTACATTGGCCACATCCTCTCGTCGACCAACGTCGCAGGCCAAGGCCCTGATGGTCACATCAGAATCCTTGTACTGCTCCAGGACTCTCTGGACGTCCGGCCGAGAAGAACCACTGCGCCCCAGTAAAATGACATTTTTGGCGCCATTATCGATCATCCATGGCCCAAGAGAGAGGCCAATACCACCTGTGCCGCCCGTGATGATATAGGTCTTGTCTGGACGTAGCAGAGTGCCAGCCGAAGTACCCAGCAGTGGCTTGGCTAGTTCAGCAGTGACACGCTCACTGGGGTCCATGGTGATGACGATCTTGCCAATATTTTGACCCGATTGAAGTTTGCGCATTGCAGTAGCAATTTGGGAGATAGGAATTGCTGTCACTGGGCGAATTGCCTCAACAACCTTGCGCTCGATAAGGTCATTCATATCGGCAAGACATCGCTTGTGCTCGTCTGGGCGGTTCAAGAACATCTTTCGAAGATCGACACCAGTG
Organism: Fusarium concolor; assembly: GCA_013184415.1. Taxonomy (NCBI): domain Eukaryota; kingdom Fungi; phylum Ascomycota; class Sordariomycetes; order Hypocreales; family Nectriaceae; genus Fusarium; species Fusarium concolor. The sequence goes on along the minus strand of JABCJY010000360.1, from coordinate 39,304 downwards.
AAAGTGATGTTGTTGTCGAAAGGCCTCATCGGCAAAAAGCTGTTCTGCAGAAAATCTCGCTTTCCAATTTCGACAAATCGACCGAAATCAGCAACGATTGCCCATGTTTGTTGCATGAGATTGCCGCTAAGAGAGTTGATCACCAAGTCGATACCTTTGCCTCTTGTAACAGCGAGAATGCCATCACGAAACTCGGGAGTGCGGCTCGAATAGATATGATCTTCGGGAATATTGAACTCATTCCGCAGGAAGTCTCTCTTGGCGGGCGAGCCTGCGGTGACAAAGATCTCGGCACCAAAATGGCGAGCTAGAACGATACAGGCTTGGCCTACAGCACCTGAAGCAGCATGGATCAAGATACTCTCGCCCTTTTGTAGGCGGCCAATACGCATGACTGACATAATGGCAGTCGAGTAAGCAACCGAGATACTGGCAGACTCAGCCATGCTGAAGCCCTCGGGTATCTTGGTAGCATGCCAAGATGGCATCTTCATGTGCGTGGTGAAGCTGCCACCATGCAAAGCACCAAAGAAGACTTTGTCACCGGGCTGGAACTCATCAACAGAAGAGCCAGTCTGAAGCACAGTTCCAGCGCCTTCGAACCCCGGTCGTGTCCATGGAATGGAGCCGAGAACAAGGAGGACATCGCGGAAGTTGACACCCGACGCTTCCACCTGAACCAAGATGGCATCATCGGCCAAAGGTTGGTCAAGAGTATCTGTCCTTTTGAAGTAGATGGAATCTGGGCTACCAGCTGTATCAACAGTCATCTCGAATGACACATCATCTTGCCAAATGCTTTGTTCCTTGCGAATCACTACACCTGCCTCAGCAGCAAAGGTCTCCCTTGCTTCGGGGAGTGGGCGGTATCGTGGTAGCCAAAGAGTGCCATCGCGCCATACAAAGTCGTCATCCGGAGATTTGATGAACTCTGGTTCTCTCAGTCTCTTCACCAGCCGTAGAATAGCCGAAGAGCCTTCTTCGTTGCACGGAAGATCTTCTAGCATTAGGAGGTTCCTCGAGCCCTGTTCGAGACGCACTGTCCGTAGCATTCCCTTGACTGTGTCGCCATCGGGTGTGTGATTTTGTGGGATTACCCATAGCAAGCCCTTTATTTGGAGGAAAGCGTCTCTCAACAGGTTAAACGTTTCATCCGAAACGTCTTTGAAGATGCTGTTCTCAGCAGAATCAATGAAAAGCAGGTATTGATCTTCGGATGGCTCAATCTCTGCGAATGGCTTGATGTCAGTTTCGCAGCCAAATCTCTCTGTAATAAGATCAGAGACTGTTTGAGCAAACTCTGTCTCCGAATCGTCGACCATAGGTCCACAAATTGTAATGGGTGTTGAATCCTCAACGCTTCCCGGTAGACTCATGCGGGTCGTTGTAAGAATGCTCAAAATATTCTCTGGATCTCCAGGATATCCTTCGATTACCCCATCAAGGCCTGAGAAGCCTCGGTCTGAGAATAACTGGCTCCACTTATCCTTGGAGAGTAGCGGGCCTTGCTCGAGTGAGCGGTACTCATCCTCAGCAAGCCACCAGCCTGGGAGAAGTGCGAAAGGAAGAACTAACGGAGCATGAAGACCAGCTTCAAGCACGACGAGCCTGCCATTGGGTCTCAGAAGAGATCTCACATGATCAACCGTATTGGTCATATTGGGAGTCGCGTGCAACACATTGGAGGCAATGACCAGGTCGTAATCCTCAAGGTTGAATCCTTGTTGGGTCGGATCTTGACTAATATCGAGCTTCTTGTATGTGATGTACTTTGACCACTTATCCAACTTTTCACGAGCTGCCTCAAAGAAACCCGAAGAAATGTCGGTGTAGGTGTAGCTGAAGTGATCAGGAAGCTTCTCAGAGCCACGAGATATCGCCTTGAAGACAGGAAGGGTAGCACTTCCAGTACCAGCTCCTATCTCAAGGATACGTAACCCGGACTTGACATCGCATTGATGACGAACCCATCGAGCCAAGATATGGCTGAGTCGTACATTAGTCAAGTCATCGTCATAATAGCGTGAGAGTCTGTTGTCATGCAACATAATCTCGAGCGCCTGGATATTGCCGCGAAGGATATCTGTGAGCCGCTCTCCAACGGCGCAGACCATCTCACCTTGGCCACCGGAGGTAGCAACGGTCTTGATAAGTGAATGGAAGTCTACACCAGACAATTTGTCCTTCTCCTTGGCCTCTTTGACGCATGATGTTGCCCAAACCTTGAAGCGGGCTAAGTGTGAAGGAAGCTCATTTTCGTCTTGGGCAGTCTCCTCCAACGCTTGATGCATGAAGTAAACACCGGCCTGGTTCAAAAGCCGAACGCGCTCTCGTTCATCCTCAGAAACAGGGTCAACTTGCAAAAAGCTTGCAAGCTTCTCATTACTATCCAAGGTGTCCAGACTCGGAATAAGATCCCAGTAGTAGCTCGCCGGTAGATTGGAAGTTGGGTTACCGGAAGAGCCTGACGCAATTACCCGCAGGGAGACTGATTCCCACTCCGCAATAGGGGATAGAGTCTTGGTGTCAAAAACGGCCACGCTGATTCGCATCAGTCCAGCTTTGAGATCGTAGTCGAGAAGGCGAGTAACAGTCGTCAGTCGCAAGTTTGGTTCCGCAGGAATATTGTTGGAAATGCGTAGTCGACTGACGTAGTTTGGCATCATGGCAGGCTTCTCTCCGTATGCTTCAAGCAGTGGACCCAAGCCTTGGAGGAAGCTATCCAAAGTCGGCGTATCAACCGAAACTGGAGATCCGTAAGGGGAGGGGAAAGCTGGATCCAATTCTCGCACCTCGCTTTCCATAACGGTGTAGCCAGGTCCTTCCCAGAACTTTCGCATGCGTTTGAAGGTAGGGCCATAGGTGGTGCCTTCTTTGTGGTCTGATGTGTATTCACGTTCAGGGTCTCGTTCTTTAAGCTCTTCACTTCTAACGAGGGACACCGACGCCTCGAAAGTGGGCGTGTTAATTGTTGGCTCGCCTGCTTCGGCCTCAACTCGTCCATGACAGTGAGCAGTCCATCCATACTCTTGGGACCAGCTCAAGACTTCGAAGAGCCAGATGTTGGAGGAGAACATCTCAGTCCCTGTAGCCGCGGGCCTGAGCTTCGTAGTGATATCGACACGCTCATCTTCTTGTATCTCGAGACTGCGCTTGGCGTGAAACTCATGAACGACAAGACTGGACACGGTGCCGGTAGCCACTCGTCTCAGACCCTCCAAGGCCAATGAGAGATAACCTGTCATAGGAAAAACAACCGTTCCACCAACTGCATGCTCTCTGATCCACGGCATTTCATCAAGGGTAAACACCTGTCTGAAAGCCATCTCACTACCTTCGGCATATGGACTTTTCCATCCCAACATGGGATGATACGGCTGGCCGGGATGAAGTTTGGCGTGGGTAATGCGAGATGTCAGCATATATCGTGTAGATCTGTCCCACGCATAGGCTGGAAGATCTGTGAGAACATGTGCATTGTGTCTGTTTGTCTGATTGATGACCTCAAAGTCAATGGAAACGCCTAGGCAGAAGAGATTCTGGGCGAGGCTGAGAAGCGCATCCTCACTCTCGGTACCCCGCTCGAGCGAAGCTAAGTAGTTGAACTGGCCAGCATGACGACGTCCCTGCTCGCCTTGCTGTTGTTCACGAATAAGATCGACGATCTGTTTGACAGGGTTTTTGAGAGCCGGATGTGGACCAACTTCGACGATGACGTTGGGTATCCTGGCATTAGTCGAGTCAGGGTGCTTGGATACGATTTTAGTGACAGCATCAGAAAAGCGAACTGGCTGTACAAGATTGTTGGTCCAGTAATCAGCGGCCTGTGTATCATACGCTTTAGTATCTCTGGCAGAAGATGACACGAATTCAGGGCTATTCTCGTCGCGAGCTGGTGGCTGCGTAGAGCAGTATGGCGCTATAGACTTCCTGTAGAAATCGGCGACTTGCTCCATGTGCTTCGAATGATAAGCCATCTCAACCTTGAGCTTACGAGTAAAGATGCCTTGACTGGTAGCCAGCTCATGGATCTCATCAATGGCTGAGATGTCTCCAGATACTGTGACGCTCGAAGGGCTGTTGATGGCTGCTACCGTGGCATATCCTTTGTTGCTATCTGCCAGAAGAGTTGAAGCTGCCTCTGGGCCAACTCCAAGAGCAAGCATAGCACCTTTCTGCCCTTTGCGAGCTAACTCAACAGTGGCAAGCCCGCGGAAGTACGAGAAGGCAAGCGCTTGCTTAAAGGTGATGAGACCAGCTGCAAAAGCAGCCCCAATCTCTCCACTGGAATGACCAGTTACCATGGATGGGTCCACGCCCCAACTTCTGAGAAGGAGGGTTATTGCGAGTTGCACAGCAGTGCATGCTGGCTGACTGATCTCCGCATCATTGACGCGTGTATCCTGCGCTGGTCGCTGAAGTTCCTCTGTTTTTCATGTTAGCTCATATGTATAGTATGAGATGGGAAGTTGGTCGGTGCTACCTTTTAGTGACCAGCTGGCTCCTAGTTTTTGCAGCTCTGATTCAGCCTCATCCAAGGCGGCCTTGAAAACCGTAAAATGGCCAAGTTTAGTTGCCATTTGGGCATGCCTGGAAGTGATCAGTATTAACCATGAAGCTGAGAGAGGGAAGTACTTACTGTGCCCCCTGCCCCGTAAAGATAAAAGCGACAGTTCGACCTCTGATCTTCTTAGGCTTGGCAGATGACAACTGTGTCTTGAGAGTCTCTATAGAGTCTGCTCCAACAGCAACTCTATATGGGTGATGAGAACGTCGCTGACCCAGTGTAAAAGCAAGGTCTTTCAGGAACGTGCTGGAGTCCTCTACGCTGCCTAGATATTCATCGAATGCGGAGAGATAAGTTACAAGGCTGCTTTCAGACTTGGCAGAGAGAGTGTAGAGTCTCTTTATCGGCTTTTGGTAATGGCCATTTTGAGTACCGTTGCCATTCTGAACACCGTTGCCGTTGGTGATGGCAAAGCCGTTGGTGTGACTGACGCCGTTCGTTTCGGACGTATCAGCCGGCCACTTTTCGAGTATGATGGCTGAGTTACTCCCACCGAAGCCTGCAATAAACACATTTAGTTAAACCAATAATGAATCTTGCAAATGGTGGTGTGATTACCGAAATTGGTCACGCAAACACGCTTTGGCTCATTGGATGGCCATGGCATTGCAGTGGGAGGCACCTAATCTCGTTAGCCACCAGTCAAGGCATGGTCTTGCTATGAAGCTTGCTTACTCTTAAAACCTCTCTTCTTTCTATACTCTCATTGAGCTTTTCGAAATCTGCATTAGGAAGCACATGTTCGTGCTGGAGCATGAGGATCGCCTTGATCATGCCAAGGATGCCACTGGCGCCCTCGAGGTGTCTGCCGGCATGTCAGACAAGTAAAGGGTCATCAACGCCTGAAACGTACCCGAAGTTGGATTTTAATGAGCCAATATGGAGTGGATTGGAGGATGTCCGTTCACTTGCAAGAACAGTGGTGAATGATCCTGCCTCAATCGGGTCGCTATGTTGTCAGCTTCAAATCACATCGGACCTAACCTAATAACTTACCCAACTTTAGTTCCGGTTCCATGACCCTGAAAAAATGCTATCAGTATAAGAGAAGTTGCTCAGCTCGCAAGAACGTACCTCTACAACAGGCGACTCATTGGGGTTCAACCCAACTTCTCGGTGAACTCTGCGAAGTAGCTTCTCTTGAGCTGATCTTCTCGGCATGGTAATACCATCGGATCTACCACCATGGTTGCAAGCTGAGTTTCGAATAATAGCATGGATAGGATCGCCTGCTTGTATCGCATCATCCAACCTCTTCAGAAGCACGCATGCGCCTCCTTCTCCTCGTCCAAACCCTGAGCCCTTGATGTCGTAAGAGAAAGATTTTCCTTCTGGCGACAAGGCCCTGTGACATTGTTGGTTAGCTTTGCATTCTATCGCCAGACTAAGAAAATTGCATACCCCATTGTGTCCAAAAATGACCACTGTCCAGGACCCAGAAGCAGCGCTGCGCCGCCAGCAAATGCAGAATCACACTCTCCGGCTAGTAAGCTCTGACAGGCCATGTGAACAGCATAGGTACTACTTGCACAAGCCGCATCTAGAGCAATACTTGGTCCGGAAAGATCAAAGAAGTAGGATAAGCGATTGGCAAACATGCAAGGAGCTCCTCCGGCACAAGTCCATGTTGAAGATGCTGGCATATCTTCTCCCAGCATATGGCCATGTTCAGGTGAGCCAATGGCTGAAAAAACACCTGTGTTCGATCCTGCGAGATCGTTCAAGCTGATACCGGCGCTCTCAGCTGCTTCGAGAGCGCACTCGAGCAGCATGCGGTGGTGTGGATCAACGGCTCGAGCTTCCTCGGGTCTGAGGTTAAAGAACGGGGCATCATAACTGTAGACGTCGTCTGGTAAAAAGTGGCCACCAGCCGCCGCGATACAGCCAGCTTTGTCTTTGTCTGGATGGTGAAAAGCATCATAGTCAAATCTATCAGCAGGAACTTTGGACCAAGCTGACTTGGCCTCTGCAAGATATTCCCACAAGCCTTTCCTTCCGACACCGGGGGCTCGGTAAGACAGGCCCACTATGGCAATTGGGGAGTGTTGGGACATTTTGATATTCAATGTGTTTGAACCCAAATATCGTATACTGGGTATTGGCTCAATGAAATTATAGCCATTGAAGACCTCCATTCCCTTATAATCCTTCATCAAAATCCCTCTGTAGCCATATCCTGCAGCTCGTAGACCAGGCCAGGCTGTGTTGTTGATATCTTCCGGTCTATACCCGCTTACTCCCAGTGGGCAATGATCGTCATAGCACGGACTTGACGCCCGCTTGGTATTGAGATTCGATGTATCATCATACAAAGTATCAGTACCTCAATGTCAAATACAGCCGGGATACCGCTTTCGTCATCGTTTAGATAGCAAAGCCAAGCGTTCCTTGTCTAACCACTGATAACGAATCAGGACCGTCTTGTCGAGTTACATTAGGCATCCGTTTAACAGCTAATCCTGGTAGCATGATTATAAAGCCCAATTGGGTTTGCTTTAGTGTGCTTGAGCTCCAAGGCAGCAGAATAAATGGACCATTAAAACTCGTAGCCGTCCGACTAAGTGTGATGATCCGGGTTCCGATTTCGAATATGCGGGGGAATCCCCTACTAGCTCAGACCATATGATGACATCGATGCAGCCAAGTCGCATTAAAGTGTGAATGAGAACAATTTGACGACGAAGGATTCATGTGCCAGCGTGTTTTCCCGAAGGGACAAGAGTTCAATAGGACATGTCGGATAGAATCACGTAACAAATAAGACGCCATGCAGCGAGGTCAGCCATTTTGCGTAGGCTTTACCGGCCGCTTACCCCGCGAGAAATGGGGTAAACTCCACGGCATGGAACGGCAGTGCTGACATGTCTGAGCTTGGTGGGTTATATCCCACCCAAGCCTGAAGCCGACTTAGCCAAGCGGCGATGGGCGAGATGAGGGGTAAGCGGGCAGCCCGTGTTGGATATGACCTATAATGGTTAAGTTGGCCAAGGAATTGAGCTATCAATCGGCTCCTGTGCAGAAAATTGACCTCAATCAGGATTTGCTCTCAGCGGGCGGCCTGGCAGTGCAGACTTGGCCGCTTATGCTGCATTTAATGAGCATGTCAAAAGTTCTTGCATGCACCATGGTTCGTTTTGGCACCAGTAGGGTTGCAGGTACACTGAATCCTTTGGTACCTGGTCTTACGTATCTGCCATTGGCTATTATATCGAGAGCATAAGCAAGAACTGCATTGGTTTAGGCAAGCTTTGTATCAGTATCCTCGAGAAACCTGGTCATGTGTAGGTATTGCATTGCACGAAAAGTGCTGCCGTGATCAGTGGTAACCATCCTTAGCAAAAGAGAAATCTTCAGTATCAGGGCCTCTCGGAGACGCAGAAAACATGTCATGGCTCTCGCGACTCCCGTTCTTCAGACGTCAGACGCTCAACCTTTTGCCAAAGGTCCCGACAGATGAAGTGGTTCCTGTTCACCTTTTCGACGGAACTAGCGGGCTTAAAGGATGCATTCTAGTATGGATGTTCCGATTTGATGAGATACTAGACGCAGACAAGCTTCATACTTCATTGTCTCGCGTCTTCCAGAGAGATGGCTGGCATAAGTTAGGTGGAAGATATCGACGACGGGTAGGTGATCTTGCCTTCAAAATGGTGCAATTTAGCATTGACAAAAGATAAAGGAGGATGGGAAGCTTGAAATTCACATCCCACGACCCTTCACAACCGAGAGGCCTCCGGTCCTTTTCACCAAAGAGACTTTCAATATGCGTTTTGATGAGCATCCCTTGGCATCTAAACTTCCACGTGCAACTGGGAAAGTTGAGACTTTCCTAGGTCCTCGAGCTTTCAACTCTCTTGCCATGGGCCCTGGTTCACCCTCTTCATTTGAAGATCTGATCCAAGGTGACAGACCACAATTCTCACTGCATGTCAACACCTTCACCGATGGCACTATCGTTGGTCTCAGCCATTCCCATATGACAGCTGATCTCCTTGGTCTAACGGCTGTCATCAATGCATGGTGTCACGAACTGGCTGGCCGTCCAGAACAAGTTCAACCGTTTGGCGGAGTCTACGAGGATGGCATGAAAGGGCTGTATGACCCTCCAACGAAGACAAAACATGTCCTTGCTGGTAAGGAACTGACAGGATGGAGGGTCATGTATTGGCTCGCCTGGGCTTTCTATGAATCAAAGCGCAGCACCATAGAGTCTCGGATCTTATGTATTCCCAAGGACAAGATGGACAAGCTCACGGCCAAAGCGCGCAATGGGATGACAGCCTTGGATGACGGTGAATCTTCCTTCATCTCGCAAGGAGATGTTCTAGCTGCTCTAGCTTGCCGTTTGAACGCGCAAGCTCAGCCTCCTGGATCAGTTCGAAACATCTTGACCACGATGGCTCTTGATCCTCGAAGTCGTGCACCTTCCGCGTTCAAAGATGGTATCGCATACGCTGGCAACTCGCCAACAGTAATCTTCTTCGAATGCCCGGCAGATAAAGCTATGGAGATGTCTCTTGGAGATCTCGCGCTCTTGTCACGCAAGTGTATTAGTGAGCAAACGACTGAAGAGCAAATCAAGGCCTACACAGCTCTATCAGCCGAGGCAGTACGCAAGACGGGTATGCAGACTATGTTTGGTGATAAAGATATGTCTTTTCAGCACATTTCGAACTGGCTAAAGGCGAGTCTGTTTGACAAGATTGACTTCAGTCCTGCTATTGTGAAGGAGGCGATAACTGAGATTGGGTCTGGGCGCAAGCGGGGACATCCTATCTACTATCATTCTGCGGATCCTGGTAGTGTTGATGGACCGTATATCATGCACCTTCTGGTAGTTATGGGCGCTGACAAAGATGGCAACGTTTGGATGTCATGTGTTTTGCCACAAAAGACCTGGTCTAATTTTGTAGAATACTTGGATGCTCTTGAGTAGTCAAATTGGAAGCGGAACATTGATCATCATTCTATCCTAAACTCCTTCCTTGTCCGAAACTGATCCATTTGTCTTCACCCGTTTCTCGTCAATCAACATCCTCTGGCCATCTTGATAAGGATTCGCGATGATATCGTCAACCGTGATGGCATATCCGCGAGACCGATACTCTTCTGACAAAAGCAAAGTCGTCACAACATCAGCGCCTTGATCCCACATTGAGTCGTGCGTCTCGGCGGTTTGACCAGATTGCGCCAGTCCAAGTTTATCCCATACTTGGATGACGACATCTCGTGTCTCATCTGATTCTTGATGGAGGCCATTCTCAACATGTTCTACATGCTCTGCACATACATCTGCATGAGGTACCTCTTGTTGTGGCTTACGAAGAAGCTCATAAGACGAACCGAGATCTTCTGTGAGTCTCTTTTGGAATTGCCCGAGGTTCTCATTCAAAAAGGAAGGCAAAATGTCGAGGATTCTCTTCAAAGTTTCAGAGATCCATTGAATCTGTCGTGGATCAAATACCATATCGGAATATCGCAGTAAGACTTCCAACTCATCCCGATCTGGATCAGGAATTGCGATGACGTGGATATCGGTCGAATCTCCCAGCTCACCGCGAATAGAGAGCGTGCAATCAGAACCTCCAATCCTCACTTTGGCACCAACCGCTCCATGATTCTGGAAAACAACAGCAGTGCTAAATCGAGTCCAACTCGGCCACGAAGTGCATTGTTTGATGATGGAGCGGGTACCGAGGTGATGATGTGGTATCCCTTGTGTATACAAGTCTTGAACCTGAGCGACAATCGATGCTATTGTTATATCAGGCACGAGGTGTGCCCGAACTGGAACTTGATTGACACATGGTCCGCGTACGCCATCAATACGAGGAAGCGCAAGGTATCGATTAGCACTCACTTCTCCAAAGACAACATCGTCTATGCCGAGAGCTTGTGAGATGAGTAGTGACCAAGCGGTCTTGACCAAGGTTGATGGTGTCGCTGATGATACAGCTGTTAACTTGCTCAGCGAAACACGGAATTCGACTTGCTTGTCAAGAGCATAACCACGTATGGATCCCTTGACTTCCGGCACAAAATTTGGCATTGTGGAGTCTCTTAGGGTCTCTTTCCAATAAGCTTTTGTAAGTTTAGTGTCAAGCGAGTCCATATGAGTCACCCAGTTATGGAAAGGAAGCCCCTTGGATAGGCTCTCATTGTTGTATGCCGAATTGAGATCGCGAAAGATAAGCCCCAGAGATATCGCATCATATAGAGCGTGGTGAATCTCAAGTCGGAGGCTTTCGCAGCCTCCCTGTTCATCAGAAGTCAGATGAAAGGATACTAGAGGAGCTCCTTGTTTGAAAGATACGGGCTGTCTCTCGCTAGCTTCATCAACTATCGTGGAAGGAAACATGTCCCTGAGGACAACCTGAAAGAGGTCTGTGACCTGTTGAACAAAGACAGTTCGCAATATCTCATGGTGCCTGATAACCTGTTCGCATGCCTTGCGAAGCTTTGTGGCATCCAGTGTGGGATTGCACTGCATCTCAAACTCGACGTAGTATCCTCGGGCAGTTCCAACTTCTCCAACGGCAAGCATAGTCGCCTGTCCATCTGTTGCGGGCGCAACTGCCTCGACATTTTTGCGCTCAATGCCAAGAGATGTAATATGGCTCCATAGTGTCTCGGGGACCTTTGCCTTTTGGTTATTGAGAGGAGGCTTGGCTGGGAGGATTTCATCGTGTCTGGGTTTCTTTACTGCCGTATTCTTTGCAAGCACATGCAACGGAACATTTCTCAATAGTTCTGCTGTAGTGATCGGCAACTTTTGCCTCAGACACCGGCTCGCCACTTGCATAGCCAGAATGGAGTCTCCACCCAGAGAAACGAAACAGCTCTCGCGTCCAATCTTATCTTCTGGTAGACCAAGCACTGTTGCCCAGACTGACTGCAATATAATTTCTTCTTCAGTCTCTGCTGAAGTCACAGACTCGGTCACCATGACATCTGTGACCTTCTTGGCAGATGACAGTCGGCCCTTGTCCTTCAACCAATGGGCAACAGCTGTTCTGTCTAACTTCTCCGATTCTGTGTGAGGCATCTGTTGCACAACTAGCCAGATAGTAGGAATCATATATGATGGCATATTTGATCTTGCATAGTCACCAATGGATCGAAGATGGGCATGGACAACCTCGTTGTACTGGTGAGGAACCTCCTCCAGAACTCCTTCGCTGGGAAGACTAGCATCGGCCAAAGTGATGACAGCAACTATTTGCGTATGGCCATCTGCAATCTTGGTTGTAGTGAGGACATTGCGAATTTCCGGGCAGCTGCTAAGATTGTTCTCGAGTTCTCCAAGTTCCAGTCTCTGGCCACGTATCTTGACCTGGTTGTCTCGCCGACCCAAGAAACACAGACTTCCATCTGGATTATATCTGGCCAGATCACCAGTCCTATAGATACGTCTGTTCTGATCACTGTTGGCTCTCAAGGCCCAGGCTGGGGGTTGGATGAAGGCAAGTTTCGTCTTGCCGTCATCATTGAGGTATCCCCTTCCAACACCAGGACCATCGATAAGTATCTCGCCAATACAGCCAATGGGGACTAACTCATTCACATCTCTTGGGTTGGTGAGCCACAACAGGCTGTTGAATGAATAACCAATACTCTCGGGGTAAGGGGAATCTGCTGATACATCTGCGATAGCGCTTGCAAGGGACGACTCGCAAGGGCCCCAACCATTGAACAATCGTAATCGACCGCCCCAAATACTGGCAGTGTCTGGTGAAATTGCTTCTCCCACGGACATCAAATTGGTGACTTCGGGGATCTCTTCGGGGATGAGTGTGCGAATCACCGTGGGGGTAAGCCACAGATACTCGATGCGGTTCGAGTTTATGAATGGAGTCAATCGAGATTTTCGTTGGTCTTCAGATGGTATGCAAAGAATTCCTCCTGACAGGAGAGAAGAAAAGGTTTCACCAAGATGCACGTCCCATACATGGGCTGAGAATTGAAGTGTCCGATGTCCAGACTTGTATCCCAGCCGTTTAATGAGCTGTTTGAAGGCTGACGCTAGATTTCGATGCTCAAGCATGACCCCTTTTGGCAGCCCGGTACTTCCACTAGTATAGATCACAAAGGCTAAACTGCTTGGATCTTGTGGCTGATTCTCATCGCGAATGGGACCACTGGCTGGCATTGAGGATATGGTGGAGTCGCTGACCTCTATGACATCTGGGGCAAAGCCAACGCAGTTGTCATATTCAGCCGCAGAGGTCAATATCATCTTGATCTCAGCACTGGAGATTACTTGCTGCTTGCGAGCTGGTGGATCCTCTGCGGAGATTGGCACGCTGACTGCACCTGCTTTAATAATTCCGATGATCGCTACTGCTGTCCAGAGAGACTTCTCAAAGACAAAGGCAATCAAGGTTCCGACTGAAGCACCTTTGTTGCGCAAGTGTCGAGCAAGGCGGTCGGACATATCGTCTAGCTCTGTGTAGGTTAAGGTGCCATCCCAGGATTCAATGGCAACTGAATCTGTATGCTCCTGGACTTGGGCACGGAATATCTCGTGGATAAGCTTTTCTTCTGGTTCAGGTAGTCTTGCGTTCCACTTCATGATTTCAGAGAGATTACCAGGGCTCAGCCTTGGAATTTGATCGAGCTTTGTATTCAAAGAGGCTTCAGTGAGAGAGCGAAGCAAATGTTCGAACTGGTCCAAGATTCTGACCAGCTGCTGCTCGGGAATGACGGTCGGGTCTGTAGATGCATGGACTGTGATTCCGTCCTCTTCCAGATCACAACTTATAGAGAAGGCAAAAGGCTCTGCTGGCTCTCTCATATCGTGATAGGATATCTCAGAAGACTCCTTTGGGTCATACCATCGTGGACGAATGTTGAGCAAAGTTTGGAAGCCTGAAGCAACGCGAGCAGGTTCACTGACAGTCCGAATCTTGGGAACCCCATATTGCAGAGTTGGATGTTGTTGAAGTTGTCGGCGGGCAGAGGTTCTCTCTTTGAGAATACCCTCTACAGTCGTGTTTTTCTGCAGATTGACCTGGACAGGCACAATAGCGATTGTCGGGCCCAAGGTAGTCTCAGCTGCGGCGCAAGCTGACTTTCGGCCTGAGAGAATAAGACCAAAAGCAACGCTGTCGCTTCCTGTGTAGCTGGAAGCCGCTAGCGCCCAAGCTGCTTCGATGTAGGAAGGAACGTGAGCTGCAGGAACCTCCTTGCCCACTCGGTCCAGAACTATTCTTCGCGTGATCGTGTCCGTACCAAAGGGGACATAGCCCGGAGCGACCCTTGGGAAGATGGCAGGAGCACCGGTGAAGCGAGATGACCAGAAGGGCTTGGCGTCATTGTCATTGATTTGTAAACAGTGGTTTACAAATTCTTTGAAGTCCGCGCGTTGCTTTGGCTCACTGCCATGATATATGGTGAGAACGTCCTCGAATATTGGTGTCAGGGAGGCGTGGTCCATAATTCCATGGTGCATTGTCAATAACAACTGGGATCCGACGAGAGCAGTGCGGAACAATGGAGTTGAGAGACCAAGGGGATCTTTTTCATCATTGTTGATGTGCTCCTTCATGGTCAAATCATCTGATAAACATCGTGTATGATGCTGCTCGGTGGTGACAACTTGGACAAGTCCTTGCCTGCACTCAACGAGCCGCGTTCGTAAGACCGCATTGAGAGATACAACACGGCTCAAAGAAGAACAAAATCGTTCAAAGTCTATATCTGGCGAGAGATTGAGAGTGAAACGAAACACGCTAGCACCAGTATGAATCGTTGACTCGGCCATTGTAGCCATCTGGAGAGGCGTACAAGCGTAGACATCTTGGATCTGGTCAACTGCAAGATTGCATGATGCTGCAATCTCGTTCAGAGTTTTCTCATCAATGTCTTGTCGTGTCATGATCTTCTAAAGATCCGTATGTAAATTCTCACGATTCATAAATTGAATGTTCGCTATTCTCTCCCTTTGGTCTCTCGTTACACGATGGTGAGCAGGTCGTCAGGTCCATATTTCTTGGCGATCCACTCCGTAAGCTCGGCGTCCACAAATGCGAGTGAGATTCTGATCAACGAGATAGACTTCTGCAAGAGGATGGTGGGGTTATGAAGAAAGACCGAATGTACCGGTACATGACGCCTGCATGTCAGAGGCGTCACATTCCGTCTCCGCTTCTAAAGCTTCGCTGCATGAGTAGCTCGCGTACGACGCGTAGGATCCATCGCCCAGGCAGCAGAATAAAACTGTATGAGGTATTATGCAGTGTACTCAACGTAATCAGGTTTTAGGGATTTTATTTCTGCAAAGATCGCCCAACTTGGAGATCCGAGCGCGGGGTAAGTTGCAGTAGGTTGAGCTGATAGTTTGACTGGGGTCCAATCCATCGTCTTCTCGCTTTCGCATGATGACACGAGGGTATGATGTTAAACATCGGGGTGTTTTTTTTAGAATATCACATTCTGGAAGAGGGCTGGTTGCGCGCACAAGCATGCAGCATCTCGGATGTGCATTCTCATTCATCCATGGATCCTGTGAACCCCGAATCGTGATAATCAACTAACGATCGTAAGCATCTGTGTGCTCGGACTCGCCGAGGCATCATGGCTGTGTGAATGAGTATTGCGTAAACTAAAGAGGAAGAACGGGGGCGGAAACTCGGTAGTAGGTAAGCCAAGGATGTCTCTTGATTCTGATTCTGTAGGTTCCCCGCCGCCCTGACACTAGCCAAGATACCAAGTTACTGAGATACTATTCTCGGTCTTTTGATATGGCTTCCTTTTAGCTGCGTGATCTTGATATATCTCTTCGAGATATATCACAAGACTATTGCATCATTGATCATCGAAAACACCCAGATCGCTATAGTATAGCAGGCCTGACTAACAAAAAAGGGCATACCGAGGCCAACACCACCAACTTCTAGACCACGGACCCAGAGTGCCGCCATTAATGGTGCACCCAAAAGCGAGCCGACAGTTTTGACTAACATGACAATGGAAAAGATGTGAGCTTCCGGGTCGGAAGAATCTGACGTACTATCCGCGTGCCGTGGTGATATAGCAGGAGACTTTAGAAGTGATAGAGTAAAGATGGGAAGGGCAGAACCAAGAGCATAAACAAATAGAGACGGGATGAGAATCCAAACTTCACTTGCCAAAGCGATGCCACCGGCGCCAAATACAGAAGCAACAAGGCAATACATAGCACCCCATATGTTCGACTTATCTATAGCCTCAGGCGTGTCTTCATGCTGCACGCGCCTGGATCGCAAGAGCTTTGGGATGACAATTGTGAGCAATGTGAAGTTGACGACTGCCTTTCCAGAGAGGAGATATCCAGCAGAAGCGAACGTCCACTGATAACGTGCAGAGATATACTGAACAAGAAGTTTTGTGTCTGAGCTCGCAAGGGATGTGAGCATGAAGCTGAAAAGTAACAAGCTGAAAGTTTTTGGGTGACTGAGAACGATTGTCTTGATTTTCTGGAGGCGCTCTACTACAGAATGAAGAAGCGGTTTCTGATCTTCTTGGGCTTTAAGAAGAGGGGAAGACAGAAGAGGTTCGTGTTGCCCTTCACCATTATCATCAGATTTTGCTTTGTTCTGTTTTGACGTAGGCAGCATCTCAATGGCTGGGACGGCCAACAGGAGCAAGAAGATGCCAAGCCAGAACGGCAACCATAACGATAAAGTCATGGTAGAGGAAGCCAATGCAGGACCAAGGAGCGCCACAACGTAGGAAACAGAACTCATGTATCCAAAGTATATGGCTCGTTGCACGTGGTCGTCTGTTAGGTTTGAAACAAGACCGTAGGTCAGTGAGTTGAAAACGCAATCTCCACCGAGGACCGAGAGAACTGGACCAGCCATAATAGCTCGGGTTGGAAGCAAGTTGTCGAAACATCCTACCACAATAGCCCATAGTAGCATGAAAAAACGCGAAAGAAGGTTCAGTCTGAGAATAGCTTGACGACCCCATTTTTCTGCTAGGAAGCTCAAAGGAATAGTCATGACGAAGTCTTGTGTCAGCAAAGTCAGCGTTCGGTGCTTTCGAGAATAAGAGATAACTGACCCCCTGCAACCCATAGCGTCTCCATCACGCCCTGAATTCTTCCGAGATCTTTTTCTATCTCTCGAATCTTGCATAGCTTCTCGTCCACGCTACCGTCTGGTTGTATCTTTGATGAGTCAATACGACGATAGTAGTCCACGCAGAGACGCCTTTCGATCACGCGATTTGAAGGTAGCTGGTAGAGGCTCATTGAGAGATTGACAAAGAGACATAACGTCAACACAGAGATTATCGGCGCGACGCGTTTGCGGGATAAATGCCTCCACGAGCGAAGGTCAGATTGGCGAGTTGCCTCCTCCATATCGGGGCGTAAGTGTAACTCGAAAGTCTATCTGTCAAATTATAAGAAGAAAATCGATGGTTCATATGGGGTTCATTTCATTTATTTAATCTTATTAGTTGTCTGGAGCGCTGGAATTCCTGCATTCCAAAAACCAAGTACCCACCCACTACCACGTGATATTTATATCTTATCTTCTTATCTTATCAAAATCCAAGTAGTGTAATATGTATTGTACTAGCTCACCGAGTATCTTCTGGCCTTGGGCTTCCTGCATCATACGTATAATATCCGTGTCTTTAGCATATTTATGCCACAATTTCATCTTAGAGCGAACTGATGAGTTTGTAGACTTTTGACTCAAAGTCTAAGGCCTTGTTACCCTTCTCTTCTCTTTATAGAAGTTAGTGCAAAACATGGTATATTCTCGCATAAACCAACCAAAACTCCACTGCTTGTACACATATTCAACCAATGGAGTCATTACTGCGCTGATTCTATTCTCTACTAGTCTTGAGAACTTCAGGTCAGGCAGGATGTTGTCATCAGCAAACTCAGACAGGGCTTTTTTGAGGTCAAACTTCGTGTAGCGTGGAATATCGGAGCCTTGAAGTCGCTTAGGGAGTTGCTGGAAACGAAACCAATAGACCCTCCCTTCAGGGCCTCCAACCACGAGATAAGAGGAGCTATCCCTGAACACGCAGTGCAGATCGCCGGGGCCAATACCAGGGCAGGGTTCAGATATTCCCAAGATGCAACTGTTGTCGCAGGGAGGTGCTGTATCTATGGTCAGTATGCCAAAGTGCTGCCTGGCTTGGGCTTTTCACCTTCATGTCCATATGGATCAAATCATCCATGGGACAGGTTCTCAGCGAGCTTCCACCTCTCAGATCGTACCGTACTATGTACACCATCTGCGCCAACAAGAATATCTCCCGATATAGAAGTTCCATCCGAAGCGATGGCTTCAACGCCGCCATCTATCATCTTCATTTGGACAATTTGCTTGTTTGTCAAGATCTTTGACTTGTCCTCGACATTGTCTTAGAGAATCTTTATGAGCATTTGCCTATCAAGAAATACCCTTGGGTATCCATGTCTAAGGTAGCCGAATTAATACGAAGAGGATATGACGTGAGACGCATTCGTCATAGGTAACTTTCGTGCACAAAAGCAATAAAAACTCCATCCCAAAAAGATAGGTTATGCCACGGGAACCTAGTCTCACCAATAATCTGCACCAAGGCAATCCAGGATCAGCTTTTTGAACATATTCCAAAATGCCTAAGCCAATTATTATCTTTGTGCCTGGTGCTTGGCATACTCCCGACATTTATGCAAATGTTATCCAAAACCTTTCTGATGGGGACTATCCGACTGTCAGCTTACGGCTCCCTTCAGTGGGCGCTGATCCTCCTCATCAATCATTTGACATCGATGTTGAAGCCATTAGACGTTGCTTGAGGAAGTTGATAGAAGAAGAGGAGAAGGAAGTCGTCCTTGTTATGCACTCGTACAGCGGGATGCCAGGAAATGAGGCCCCAGTAAACCTCGGCAAGAAGTACCGTGAAGAGAAAGGACTTGAAGGAGGAGTCATCAGACTTATCTTTGTCATGGCTCTGGCAATGCCTGAAGGCTTTTCGCCTACAGCAGGAGGTGCAGAATACCCAGCCTGGATGAAGATTGATGCCGGAGTAAGTGGATCTGGATAATGCCTTTGCAGCAAACCTCATGCTAACCTACACAGAAAGGAATTGTCACTGTGGATCGAGAAGACGCAAAGTCGGTATTTTACAACGATCTACCAGCTGAAGAGGCCGGCAAGTGGGCGGGCAAGATCCAGCACCAGAGCCTAGGCGTTTACACCAGCACGACAACTTACGCTACTTGGCGACACATTCCTTCAACGTTTGTCTTGTGTAAACAGGATAAAACAGCCATTACACCGGAACTTGCCAATTTTATGGTCCAGGCGGCGAGGAAGGAACAGGGGGATGCCTTTGACGTGGTTGAGATTTGTGAAGATGCGGGCCATTGTGTGATGATCAGCCAGCCAGTCTGGGTTGCTGATGTGATTCGAAGAGCCGCTGGCCAGTAAGGAAGGCTGTAAATCGACATTTTTGTGTTTGGTCGTATATGCATACTTAATCTCCATGCTTATTCCCTCCCCATGGAGGCCCCGGATCAAGACTCTGCCGCCGAATTTGGGGAACTTGGGGTTGGATAACTGATAAGACAGCTGACGTCAGGGCCCTTGCAAATCCCATTAATGCTACGCTGATTGTGGTCCATGAACGTGCCGGTACCCGACTTTGGTGTTACGCTCGAGCTTTGACGTGGCTCATTGAATCTTTTATCCCTCTGGCGAAGAAAAGGCTCATAACGTGTGGGGTAAAGGTTTTGCCGGACGCGTGCAAAAGCTGGAGTTGTTTTCTCCGTGCTGATCTCCGGATGGTCCGGGGTCGGGCATTAGACGGAGATACCTAATAGGGAATGCCAAGTCACAGCTCGATTCTAGGCCTCTTCCAGCGCGCTTTACTGGCTTTCTGGTGGAAAATTGCTGGTCCTTGGCGGTGAAGTGGATGTTGAGGCTCAATATGCGGCTCAAGTGGCTTGAAGCCAAGAGCCAGCCATCCGCTGGCTCAAAGACTTCATTGCCGCCAACCCGATAATTGCAGGGCTATTGTTTGCCGATGTTACCAATCATTCAGACTCATTAAGCTCAATCAATTACGCGAACAAATTAGACAGGCCATGCAAACACGTTGGTGACAATCTCGCCGCCCCATACGGGGAAAACGCTCGTCCGGCCCGACTCATTTGCTCCATAGACTCCAGCGCCCCAGAGCGATGTGGAAATTTTGTAACGTAGCGTATGGAGAAGAAAAGTTTGTCAAGTCGGGGAAGACAAAGACTCCTCAACCCAAGTCGGGGCCCCGGATCTCACTGATTCCTATAAAGCATTGTCCCCAGAGTCTGCTTGTTATCTCGACAGCCCTCTGCTCGAATAACTCCTAATACAGATCTTGCACCATGGGTATCCTCACTCTAGCAGAAGACCGGCCAACGCCGCCTTCGGTCTACAACTGGGTAAGAAGAACATCAACATCAACAACGCAGGTATTGTGCTAACTCACAGTTAAGAGAGTTTATGTTTTGGCGATTGTTGCATCATGCGGTTCGAATATGATCGGCTATACATCTGCATTTATTGGCACGACAATCACGCTTGATTCGTTCAAGAAGGAGTTTGGGATCGTCCAGAAGAGTACCGAGGAGCGAAACTTGATCAGCGAGAATATTGTCTCACTTTTCATCGCTGGAGCATTTTTCGGCGCTCTTCTGACATATCTTCTTAGCCACTGGGTTGGTCGTAAGTGGTGCCTTGCCATTGCTTCTGCTACCTTCACCCTTGGAGCCGGACTCCAATGTGGCGCCGATGCTGGCACCGGTTTGGGAATTTTATATGCAGGTCGTGTTTTGTCAGGCCTGGGAACTGGTATCGCCTCAAATATTATTCCGATCTACCTTTCTGAATTAGCACCGCCGGCTATTCGCGGTCGACTTGTTGGTTTATACGAGCTTGGATGGCAGATTGGTGGATTGGTAGGATTCTGGATCAATGTGAGTCAATGGCCCATGATCTTTGCTTGTTGAGCATTTGCTAACTCTGTTAAAGTATGGCGTCCAGAAGCACATGCCCGAAAGCCACCGACAATGGATCGTCCCCTTTGCCGTCCAGATCATCCCATCAGGTCTTCTCTTTCTGGGAACACTCTGGATTCGTGAATCTCCCCGGTGGCTCTTCCTGAAGGACCGCAGGACGCAAGCCATGGAAAATCTCTGCTGGATCCGACAGCTCACACCTACCGATATCTACATCACCGAAGAAATCGCCGCTATCGACCATGCTCATGAGATTCAGAAATCAACTGTTGGCATTGGCTTGTGGAAGCCTTTCAAAGCCCTCGCTGAGCGACCCAACATGATGTGGCGTCTTTTCTTGGGATGCATGCTCTTCTTCTGGCAGAATGGTTCGGGCATCAATGCCATCAACTATTATTCCCCCACTGTCTTCTCTGTAAGTTTGATGTTCTGACTCTGGGTGAAATCGACGGATCACTAACCTTGAACAGAGTATCGGTGTCGCAAAGGACACTGTCAATATCATGACAGGAATCTTTGGTGTCGTCAAGGCTGTCATGACCTTTGTCTGGCTGCTGTTTCTAGTTGATCAGCTTGGTAGACGAAAGCTACTACTCATTGGTGGTATCACCGGCTCTATCTGCATGTGGGTTCTGGGTGCATATATCTACGTTGTCGACCCTACAAAGAACCCTCAGGACCATTTGACCGGTAGTGGTATTGCTGCCATTGTCTTCTTCTATCTCTGGACGGCCGTATACACCCCTACATGGAACGGCACTCCTTGGGTCATCAACTCAGTGAGTACTCCTTTTTACCGCGCTCAAGTTCGTGTACTAATACAATTCAGGAATTCTTCGATCCCAGCTTCCGATCACTCGCCCAAGCTTGCACGACTGCTAGTAACTGGCTCTTCAACTTCCTTGTATCGCGATTCACTGAGCAGATGTTTGCTGCCATGGGCTACGGAGTATACATGTTCTTTGCGACACTGTCGTTCTTTGCTTTCATCTTCGCTTTCTTCCTCATTCCTGAGACAAGCGGCATTCCCCTGGAACAAGTTTACCGCCTCTTCAAGCTCAAGCCAATTTGGAACGCGCACAAGATCTTAAAGCAACAATTGCAACAGGAGGAAGAGCAGTTCAGACATGATGTCAAGGGGGACGAGAGTGGAAATGCGAGTCAGTCTGAGAATCTTGAGGATATTGGCGGCAAGCGTGGTGAAGTCTGAAAGGCTTCATAAAAGTAGTTTAACGATAGATTACGCATAGATGATAGAATGGGTTTCACTAGACAAATAGAAAGAAAGAAAGAGAAATTAACAACTAGTACCAAACTATGATCATGATTAGTAGCTTCATTTGTTTAAAATATCACTGATCTATTGTGTACCAAGTCAACTTATTGACCATCGATTAGGCCGCCGCATACGCCTGGCCAAATGGCTCCAACTTGACTCCCTCAATATCAATATAGCCATACTTAGACTGATCCTCATTGTCACCCATGCCCTCTGCCCATTTCTGCATTGACTCTTCAAAAATCTTTTTATGATCTTGTCGGGTCAAGTCAAGTGGGTTCTTATCCTTTCCTACCAGCCGGATCCTAATAAAAAGGAAAGTCAGTCTCACTGTTATAAACTCAAAAGATTTGGAGAAACGTACTGCGTTCCAGCTGCGACATTTGTGATTCCAAAATTCTGCTCATCAAGTAGAGTATCAATTGCACTGTTCACGTCGCCCTTGAGGATCTTGGCAGGCAAATCGAACTCATGTGTAATCGGTCGTGCTAGACCAATGCCATGCACCGTCTTGAGCGCCTCGTTCATAGCCTTAACAGTCCTCAGACCACCAGTGACATAAGCCTTAGTCTTGCTCAGTTCGGGAATGATCTTCTCAGCAAAGTCAAGAAAGAAAGCTTCGCGTTTCTTGGTACTCTCTCGTCGGTGAGAGAAGGCGAGGCTCTGATAAGTTCCTCCAGAGAGCTCAACAAAGTCAAAGCCGTGCTCTTCAAGCTTTTTGCAGAGAACCTTGCAGTCTTCGGTAGAGAAGCCTCCTTCTTGAAACTCGACACTGTTGACTTTAATGGAAAGACTGAATGATTTGTCAGGAACGCGAGCGCGGATGGCATCTGCTATCTCAAAGATGATGCGAGATCGGTTCTCAATTGAGCCACCGTATTTGTCTGTTCGCTTGTTTGTTGTGGGAGAAAGGAATTGGGCGAGTAGGTAACCGCTGCGTAGGTCTTTGTGAGTATATGTTCCTCATCCGGAGACCAGGCTCACTTACTGCGCACCATGTAATTCGATACCATCAAAGCCGGCCTCATAAAGGAACTCGGCAGCATGAGCAAAGCCATCGATAACATGCTTTAAATCCTCCTCATCCATCGGCTTGGGCTTAGCAAAGTGCATTCCTAGCACTTCGCCTTCAAGTTGCACGTCACTAGGAGAGATTGGGTTCTTTTGTATGTGATCCGCAACTTGCCGTCCCGGATGGCTGACCTGTGCAATGATCAAACTTCCGTGCTTCTTGCTCACAGTAGCCAATTCCTTGAACGCCTCAAACCTCTCACCGGATGCAGGCGCATTACGAGGAACGATGGGGTTTCCTGCAGCTTCGAGCTGGTCATACTCAATCATGGTATTTCCTGTTAGGATAACTCCAAAGCCTCCTTCACCCCATCGCTTGAAAGCATTAATTAGCTCCGGTGTTGGAACGCCTCGCTTCTCTAGATCTTTGGGGTCCCATGTTGACAGACGCTCAGTCATTGCAGCCTTCATGAATCGGTTCTTCGCAGTTTTCCCGCTAAACTCGAACTTGAGAGGTTGGCCCAACGGGCTGGCATCTGTTGGCTCGGTAGAGTATCGTCTTGGCGCCATTTTAATATGATATCGTATTTGCTTGTCTTTTGGTACTCAACTTTGGATTCTGAGATGAGTGTAAATAGTTTGTTTCAAAGTTCCGACGTTGTAAGAAGAGGTATCTCAAGGCTATAAAAACTTTACAGTTTCACAGAGATTAGAAATCGAATCTTGGTGATGTCATGACTATGTGATTCCATGTCCATCATTGCCACGACTTCGCTCGAAAGACCCAGTCAATGCCGTCATATCCCACTTTATGACCGCAATTTTGACATAGTCTGTAGCGACATAATTTGAAACAGAAATAGCTCCCGACGTCGCCGAGGTGTCTATAACGTTGAAGCCATCTCATACGACAGTGCTAGAGACCTCCTAGACTTCTACCAAGGTTTCAAGCTGCGCAGCAAAGTGCGATTCATCTACGTGCATATGATAGATGTGTGAGAAGATCGTTGGAATTACAGACAAGTCTATTATTCAGCTTGAGTAAATTAACGAATGCTAAAATCTATGACGTGGGCTTGGCGCACTCTTCTTTAGCTTGGACAAAAGTCGGGGTCAAAGAAAAGATCTAGAAACTCTATCTCACTTTGTAAAAAGAAATCCTTAATTATTATATTTCCTATAAAAAACTACCTACGTACCAGGTACTGCAGTATGCTTCATAAAAAGTTAATCATATGTTGAAGACATCTTACTTACGGCATTGACCCAGTAACTATTTGTAACCTCATCTCCTTGCTCAAGAGCGCTCTCAAAGTTATCCTCGGCATATTTTTCAGCATCAAATTGATGGATCCAGTCTTCGCGTGGAAACCCAATACTGCTAGGTTCTTTCTTCACTTTATCCCAGTCCGTCTTATGCCATAAGTCTCTCGTCGATTCTCCTGTTTTCTGAACTGCTATGACTCGTTCGTATCTAGAAGTTGTGTTAGTGTCGCGTTATATGGGTCAGAGAACTCATCAATACTTACCTCAAATGTTGATGAGCCTTGAGTGCACCAGGCACATTGCCCTTCCCTGCGCGTTTCAAGCACACGGCAATATTAACACCATCCTCCATAGCTTGCGTGGCACCTTGAGCGCTTGTCGGTAAGAAAGGATGAGCAGCGTCTCCAAGTAGTGCAATGCGACCTTTCTTACTTATCCAGGTTGGTAACGGATCACGATAAACCAACTTCCAGTCAACGACAGAAGGGGTCTTCTCGACGATTGCTCGGCAAGTTGGATCCCAGTCCTTGAGAACTTCCAGTACCTCTTCGATCTTACCAGGAAATGACCATGACTCTTCAATGTCATGATCATCCTTGTGAGTCAATACCCAACAGCAATCTTTGCCTCCTTTCAAAGTCGAGAACAAGAAATGCATGTCTTGTCCAATCCAACCGTTGAAAGTATCGCCATTTTCACAGAACTCTTTTGTTCGAGGGTCTGCGATCATGTCCTTATTTGAGAACCTGCAATTTTTAGTATCGGCACGCGATATGTTTGCCTGATTTCAGGACATACCATGCTCTCCAAATGGCGTAACCACTGCTTTTGGGCTTGTCAACATAACCCAAGACGAGCTCTCTAGCTTTCGATCGTACGCCATCCGCGCCTATCACAACATCGCCAACGACCTAGGAGAAAAGTCAATACAAGTTCAGCATTGCACCAGATATGTCCCAATACCTTCTCTCCACTATTAAGTATGATGCCCGCTTTAGAATCGTCCTCAAAATACTCAGACACCCTCTGGCCAAGATGGATCGGAATTCCCAGTTCATCACGCGCGTAATTGAAGATGATCTCGTGAAGCTCACCCCGATGGCCA
Source organism: Fusarium concolor (assembly GCA_013184415.1). Lineage (NCBI taxonomy): Eukaryota > Fungi > Ascomycota > Sordariomycetes > Hypocreales > Nectriaceae > Fusarium > Fusarium concolor. The sequence goes on along the minus strand of JABCJY010000360.1, from coordinate 14,085 downwards.
TTCAAGATTGGAGCTTCAGGATTTGGAGGCGGCCTCTTCTGGTGATATACGACTTCTCCAGTGTCCCATTTATGAATTCTGAAGCCGTAATCTTGGGTGTCAATACATAGCGGGCGCAGTTTAGCAACAATCTCTCCATTGGACCATCGATTGAAGATCCTTCCAGCATTCCCACCAAATGATATTATGTCTCCAAGAACTTTTAGTTCGGGGAAAGATTCATAGATCTCGACATCGTGGCCTTTTCTATGGCATTCAATGGCAGCCGTCAAGCCACCAAATCCAGCACCAACGATAATGACCTTGATACCTGACTTGGTTGATGACATGGTCTTGATTCGTGAATGGATGATAGTCGGATTATCACAAACTTTCGCATGGAGTTTAATACAGTTAGCCACTTATGTGGTTGCCCATAAACGCCGGGAATCATTATCCTAATGGTACCGAGGTAGTTGTCCCTGGACTGTTCCCCGCATCTTTTGGATCTGCAGCCAAGAGTTGGTTGGTAGGTTGGTAATGCTATGATAACAGACCCATGATCAAAATTTGATTGGCCTGCTTTACTCCCGTCGCCAGAATCTGGGAGTACTTCTTCACTGATAGCTGTACCCATTACCCCTAGTCTCTTCAGGCTGTCGGCTCAACAAGTCGCACCTGTCCAGTCTTTTCCGCCCTTACTACTTCCGATCTTTTCGGGGCCAAACTCCATCTGTGGAGGAGGATCGACAGTTACGTTGGCACAAATTGTTTCGTTAACGACGAACCCTACTGTAGCCACGCAGCCAGCAATCCTGCAAGGGAAGAGCAGACCTCCCGATCCTATTGGCTAAAGATAACCGAACCCTGCACGACTCTGTAAATGTGACTGAAATGTAATTGCTTTGTCAAGTCCGTATTTGGATAATTAGAACAAGCCTGGATGATGAGGGGAAGAGCGCGGCCTTAATCACGGCAGTTGACTCGGGAATTCGCGATGTTGAAAGGCCCTCAGCTTCAGCTGACACTCGCCCATGAATGGAGTGCATCTGGAGACTTGACAACCCAACTAGACTGTAAATTTGGCTAGATGATTGTGAGTAGCTTAACGAGTTTTAGGTTCTTGGTGAAGCTTCCTTGTAGACCTGCCACGCGAGATAAAACCCCAGATGGTTTAGAAAGAATCATAGACCACTGCGATACGCATACATCTGCAACTCGAACATTCGATTCCCTAGGGGTATTACAAACAAACTTTTAATTTTTGCATTTGCCTCTGAGGCCGGACAAAAAATCCCGATAGGCCAAGACAAAGTGTACTTTAGGGCCTCAGGCGAACGTATCCTATGTAACCAAAACACTGATCTGCAGCTCCCAGTGGAACCTCTTATGCACCCCGCCTCTCGGTTAAGTGCCAACCCCCATCTATATCGGTGGTGATAGAAGGCTTTGATGCTTGTGCCCAAGCGGAATAGCTGTGAAGCGATTGGCCACGTCTATCGAGCTGACCTCGACTATGAAAGGAGAGCGCGACCACATGAATCCGGTGTCGAATTGATATTGGCTCTGTTCAGTCTTGTCTATTGCTTCAATTTGCCAAGTCATTATGGCAGACGCATCACAGGATACTATCCGCGCCCATTGGCGATGTTTCGTCGCCTGTGGCATCATTGTTCTTTCTCCTTTCCAATATGGTCTTGACTTTGGACTCATCGGTGGACTCCAAGCCATGCCTGGCTTCCTTAAGGTCAGCAACTATATGAGAAGAGGTACCACTCCTCGAATCAGGCATTATACTAACGTATTGTACCTCACAGATTTATGGCTACCGCGCTCCAGAAACCGCCATCGGATGGAACATATCGACTACTAGACAACAGCTGATCTCGTCTCTGATGACCCTGGGCGCTTTCATAAGCTCCAGTCTTGCAGGATTTGTCGCTGCAAAACTAGGAAGAAAAATGTGTCTCCGACTGGCGTGTCTTCTCTGTGCCATATCCAATATCGTCATGATGACTACGACTGATATCGGCCCTCTGTACCTCGGCCGGCTGCTCATCGGTTTGGCCAACGGCTACTTCATGACTTTTTCACAGCTTTATCTCCAGGAAAGTAGTCCTGCGAAGTACCGAGGCCTTTTTCTGACGGCGTTCCATCTATGTACAACCTTTGTTAGTATCTTCCCGCGAAGTTAATACAAAGACTGACTTCTGACTCAGGGTACACTCATTGGCACGATCATTGACTGGACAACAGCCAAGCGCCCGGACCGTTCTGCATACCTCATCCCCCTCGGCATGATCTATATCGTACCAACCGTCATATTCATTGCTCTTCCATTTATCCCTGAGTCACCACGATGGTTAATACTCCAAGAGCGCTATGAAGATGGACTCAAGTCGCTGAAGTGGCTAAGACCAGAAAATGCAGATGTGGATGCAGAGCTTGAAGAAATTCGTCAGGCCATTGACACTGAACGAACTTTGGCCAGCAGTGTCGGGATATTGGACATGTTCAAGAACCCAATCGACAGAAGGCGTACTTCAATATCAATTTGTGCTGTCTTACTTCAAGCAGCCTCAGGATCCATGTTTATCATTGGTAAGTATCAGCCACACCATCCGGAGACCTTTCCACTAACCCATTAAAGCTTACAAGGCCTACTTCTTTGCCATGGCAGATGTTCAAGATCCGTTTGCAATGAGCAATGTCCTAAGCATGGCCGGCATGCTTGCGATTATCATGAACGCTTTCATTGTTGTGCGATACGGACGGCGACGAGTTCTGCTGCTCTGCGGTCTTCTAATTGCGGGTTTCTTCCAACTAATCATTGCAATCGTATATGACCGGAAGCCGGGTGCTACTGTGACTGGTCAAGTACTCGTTGCGCTTTCTTGCTTATACATGATAGGGTTCAACGTAAGCGCCCCTCATTCTCCGATTTAACGTACTTGTAACTTATGACTTACTTGAACAACTCAGGGTATGGTTGCGCCTTATTCGTGGATGGTCGCTGGAGAGATCCCATCACAACGCCTTCGAAGTTACACTTTTGGCCTTGCTGCAGCCGCTGGATTCCTCGGTGCTTGGCTTATTACCTTCACCGCTCCGTACTTCATTAATCCAAGCGCATTGAACTGGGGCCCCAGATACGGTTATATCTGGTTTCCCTCATGCATTATCAGCGCTGTTTGGGTATATTTCTTTCTGCCCGAAGTCAAAGGGCGGACTTTGGAAGAGATCGATGCGATGGTAAGTTTCATTGAACCTCTGGTTTCTGAAATAATTACTAATGGCGGTTATGTAGTTCAACGAGAAACTTCCGGCTAGGAAATTTCGGACTTACAAAATTCAAGACCAGGGTACTGGAGAAACCGTGGGAAAGTCAAGTGTTGAGCTTAAGGTTATTGAAGCTGAGAGAGTCTAGTATGGGTCTGAGATAGAACAACTCTATTTTGTCATTATCCTGGTTACCGAGGTTCATCCATGAATCACTTCAAGTGATTATGATTCTTAGATCTAGTAAGGAAGAAAATCGATATTGATTGCTTCTGGATAGATAATTAGTGCCTTATCTGGAAGAAACCATAGGATACCGACCAAGTCCTTCCCACGCCTTTGCTGAGTCGTCGGGATATTCGAGCCAAACTTTCTCCAGTAATCCTAAAGTTTTAGATAGATGAGGTGTCTTCATCCACTTTCCAATATCTACCAGCGCAGATCTGATGTCGTCCCGCGCAGAGCCAACGGCACAGAGTCCAGCAGTGAAGAGAGGAGAAACCAGCAACACCTTCGGAGATAGTCCAGACTCACAGGACATGGCATGGGCGCATTTGATAATCTGATTAACACAAAATTGTACCTCCAAGGTAAGTGGGGAGAGTGATCTCACCCCAGAGTGGATATGCAAGAGAGCTGTGTAGAGAAATCCGGCATTACTCAAAGCGTAATTTTGCATGTCATTTTCCGAAAGGGGCGACAGTACATTGGATCTGAAGAACACTTCCTCAGCCGTATCCCGAGCAAGCCTAAGATGAATCTCTCGTATAAGAGTCTCTGCCTCAAGTTCGAGATTAGGAGTGCGCATCCGATTTTTTCTAACCAAGCACCCAACTTCCCTGAACAGAGAAGGAAGGTCCGACATGACACCGCCATATATATCGAAAAACACACCAGATTCGCATCGACCACTAGTTGGAACTTGGCCTCCAAGCAACCCGGCTGGACTGAGAGAAGCTAATGCTTCTGCATTGTGGAACCAACTAGCTAGAAACTCGGTGTTCACAGACTCATGGGGACTGTTGGTAAGGTCCTTTGGAGATGCCTCAAGTATCGCACGTGCCCCATCCAGGTGAACTCGCCATAACGATGTCCCGCCGTAGATTTGAGCCTGACACAATGTTCTTGTTGTGGCTAGCGCCACGGCTTGAGATGTAAAATCAGAATCCCTTAGCAACTGCCGAAGACGGCTAATACTCGCCCAGTGCAAACTATCGATCAGTCGCTGCGAGTTTCCGGGCAGTTGCCCAATAGCATCCAGATGGACAGCAGCGAATGCCATAACTGCATACAGGAGGCTCGGCTCCCGTGATGACATTGGGACGAGAAATCGGCAAATCTCTTCTTTTGCATAGCTGCTTGGGACTGTGAGCTTCATTGTCTCAGAGAGGTAGAATTGGAATAGGTATTGGGCCATTGGTGGGAGAAAGGATATCTGGCGTTGCGGTTGTGGGGTTATCTCGGTGGAGCAGTTGATTTCATGGGATATATAATTTTGTGAAAGCACCCTTGAAGAACTTCGTGATAGTACTGACGTGCTGTCACCACTCGATGGATGGGGTGCCTTGAGGTTGCTTAGATGCTGGTTAGGAGTATTTGGACTCTTTTTCTGAACGACCTTGCTAGATATAGTAGGCGAACGTGTTTTATGGTTGGATGATGACCGGATTACTGAGCTTCCAAGTGAACTTCTGCTTACGGTTGACGAACGACGCGGCAGACCATAAACGAAGCCGTTGCCATCCGTATTATCTAGCTCACTATTAGTAGATATTCCTCAACCCTTTCCAGTTTCATTACGTACCAACTCTGTTGACTTGTTGAAGGCATCTTCCAAAAGAAGATTTATCAAACGATCTGCCACCCCAACTCAAGTTAACCTCATAACTACAGGGACTCCCCGCTTCAACGCATCTATCGCAAAAGGGCTTGCCCTGGTCGCATTTTTGTCGTCGACGACGACATCGCACACATCCTCCACGAGATCTTGTGTTCTTTTGTGGTGGTTTAATTGCTGGAGAAGCAGAGCCCTCATTTTCCATGGCCCTTGATGTTGGTTGACAGGGTTGAGTTGGTCATGAATTATGGAAATCCCGACTGGCTCCGTTAGTAGCCCCCGCATGAACACTTAACCCCAATCAAGATTAGGTTAACTAGAGCCTAGCAAGAAACGAGGAACTTCTTTGGCAAGAAATTGTGATTTCGAATCTTACTACGTAGTACACTGCATTATCCATGATTTTATTGTGCCCTATCTCCAGAAACAAGAGCCGAGGTATGTGTCACCTTTGGTCCAGGAAATGGCCCAAGAATAAGAATGCTGCCTGTACAAACATTCGGCCGTTGATCACTGATGATTCTTTATTTTTATGGCTTAGACTATAGCTAAGAGAATCAAGCTTATAAGTCCTCCTTTAGCCTAAGCATCTAGTCGGGGTTGCTTCCAAGCCAAAGTTAAATACACGGTTCTCCCCTTTTTTGAATCTACTCCATTAGTCCCATTCAATAAATTTCAGAATGCACTTCTGATCTTTCGGTCGAGATGTGAAAATCTGATCATCCATGCTCATGTCGAAAGTCATGCCGTCAACGGGACTAGTTCGATACCGAGAATAGATATCACGTAAAAGAGTTTTCATCTCGACAATAGCCAAACTTAAAACTGATTAGTCGATATCTCTCAACGTGAAGGTCAAGGACTTACTGTCTGCCAATGCATGCGCGGCCTCCATTGGAGAATGCGAAGAATAGCCGGTTTCTCTCAGCTGAGCCCTTCTCCTCCAACCATCTCTGAGGTTCAAAACTATCTGGGCGCGGGAACACTTCCTCGTCCATTCGATGCATTGAGTATGGTTGGCAGCTAACAATAGTTCCACCAGGAAGCCAGTGACCATCGACGGTAGCGCCACCTTCAGGAACGCACCTTGGTAAACTCATTGGAATGGAAGGGAAAACTCTAAGGCCTTCCTTGACGACTGCTTCAAGGTATTCCAGTTGATCAGAGGGAACGCCAGGGTTTGCTCTGAACTCATCTCGAAGGCGTTCCTGGATGAATGTATACCCTGGCTGGGAGATCTGCCACATCAGAAAGCACATCGCATCGCCAGTGGTTTCGATACCAGCGAGCATGTGATCCATGCATTCAGATGCAATGTCAAAAGTTCCCATGCCAAACTTCTCATCTTGCAAGCGGCTCACGAGAGTAAAGTCGGCTACGCCGCCCTTTTTGACACCGTTGAGTACAAGGTCTATGTTGCGGGGGATACCCCGAGACTTTCCGAATAAGCCCAGTTTGCTAGCTAGGCTACCGAGAGTTGGATGATAGTAGTTCAAAAATCGTCCTATTGTGTCAGCAATTGTTTTGTCTGGGCAATTATGGCAACTTACTAACGAGACTGTTGTCAAAAACGGCCTCTTGTAGAGTCTCCTCATCTGTGGCCCGAAGGATCGAGTCGCTGCCATGAGGGTGAAACAAATGGTGCGTAACACAGTCGAATGCATAACAATGAAGGAACATCTGCTCGCAATTAGTATGATCTTGCAAAGAATAGCCGAAGGTCCATACATAAACGTCAAGCTCTTGTTTTAGGGCCTCTTTGCACCGCTTGATAAAGTTTTGTGACCTCTCTTGAATACCATGAAGAGAGGCTTCGCGGTTAACATTGGTGTTGGCGTAACGGTCGGCGATAATACGTCTTCTCTGGCTGTGCTGTAGAAAGTCAGAGCTTTCCTCATTGGGCAAAAATATCAAGACTTACAGGGCCCTTCTGCAAGGTTGAGAACATTGTCCTGGCTTGGAGTTAGTCGAATACTTTGCACCAACGTATCTCAGCGACTTACTTGAGGCCAAACTGGGAAAAGAGGTCATAGAAACTTGTCTTGTCAAATCCACTTCCTTTAGAGAGATAAATCTCTTTCATGGCATCAAGCGATGAGAATATAACTTCATTCGGAGCCACGCGAACAACATTTCCATATTTCTGGTGCATCTGGTGGACATATTCTGTGCGTTTGCCGCGAAGTTCGTGATAACGTAGTTGCCAGGGCGTCAGTAGGCCTAAGCGAGGCCCTGGCAAGGAAGTTAGTGGTGAACAAAGACGGATGATGAGAACACCCACGAAAAAGAGCAAAACTGCTCCGCAAATAAAAGGAATTGATAAAAGAGCCATTTTGTTTAGAAGAAAGCTTGGTTGAAATTGTCTGTGAGGGAAAATGCCATGGCTATATAGTCATTCTTGACCTCCATCGTTATCATTCTCGGGTTGACAGAAGTGGAGTATTTTGAGATCCGTATCCAGATCATGGTGGTATCTTAGCCAATCATGTAGCGATTAAGATCAACTTTCCGACGCTTGTTCAAAAAAGGAATCTCTAAGAGATGGGCGATTGGCTCCGCTGTTGGTTGAGTCAACATTTCTCGACCACTATCAAGCCACGGTTTGTGGGGAACCTGGACTTTGCGACTTTGAGTCGGAATTCACATTCAGTTCTACTAGCTTTCTTTGGAAACTGTAAGAGATTTCGATTGTGAGCCATCGAGGCATTTTATACCAATGCGAGTTGAGATTATTTCCAACACCAGCAGTCATTTCACCAAAGAGACGACGCGTTTACTCTTGGCCCCCAAGACCGGACTATCCTCTGGACTCTTCCCAGAGCCCAGGTTCAATATACATCGTCTTGGGCAATCAAATGGCGTTTTAATCACCTCTCTAGTCTTAGTTACCTAATTTGTTGGGGTTTTAGATATTGTTTGCTAGATGCGGGAACGAGAGATCACAGTGAGTTGAGAGTGGCTTACCAGTTATAACTCGGACATAATTAGACATCTCCACTAGACTGACCTAAGAAAACATTCCATTAGGTGATAGGATGCTAGTCGCTTATGAAAGAAACGTTACAGTTAATGAGAAATGATCCCCCATCGAGGTGTGCTCCTTGGTGGTTGAAGACATGGCTTACATTAGATGGTCATAATCAGATGATACACAATACGCACAATACGCACAATAAGCCCAATACAATGGTGCTATTTTCGATAATACTTATCCAGGATGTCCGTATGTTCCCAACCTCGTATAGATTGCAACGTTTGTTCCTTTTCATTGGCTCCAGTGACCATAGCCATTTTCTGAAACCAGACATAACCCTGCAGTGCAAAAGTCAGCATCATCCTACAATGTTAACGTACCGTCAGTGGATCGCCAGTTGGGCTGACGGGTGGGTCATATCCGAAATATGATTGACCCGGACACGAGACACCATTGCTGACTACTCAAAGCAATTGGCCCTGCGCTGTTGAGACGGCACCATGACTGAGGAAGATCGACGTGCATTCAGTCACTCAGCCTCATTCAGGTGGGCGCTGACCAGGCAAGAGAAAGATGAAAGCATCAGGAGTAGGAGTATAAGCCAAGGATTTCTGCATGCTATACTTGTGTGACATTAGTCATGATTTTGATCCAAATCTTGTAATAGTAATGAAGATTGTCCGGTCTTGTAACACCGATTGATCGATTGATTAAAATCATTACCCATCTCAACGAAATACTATAGAGGCGTCATGGAAATCGTTGTTGCAATTATGATACCTCGTGATAATATATCCTCGAAACCGAGCCGGATAGGTCGGCTCGGTCTTTGCTTTGCTGACTAGACCAGGGAGCTCTAGAAGTGGGTTGGGAAACAAATGCTGACTCCCATCTACAGCGCTTTTGATCACTACCCATACTATGTAAATGCCCCGCAGGGCCATTTGAGCCCCAAGGCTTAGTCCGTAGGAGTCCGTCAGCAGGCTTCTCTAAAAATAGACAAGGCCAATACGAGGATTGGCTGCCGTCCAAGACTATGAGATTGAATATAAAAGCTTGCAATGACCATTACATTCTTCTCAGATTCAAACAACTCAGGCAGCTCAGCAATCACTACAACTACAACACTATCAACTTCAAAACCACCAAATATTACCAACAAAATGCATTTCACCACCATCTTCACCGCCGCCGTGGCCACTTTCGCTACCACCGCAACAGCGGCCCCCAAGAGCTTCGCAACCGCCAATGTCAACGCCCTCAACAGGGTCGAAAAGACTCACAAGACTGTCGAAGTCCCTTTCGGCAAGCTCACACACATCGACTACCAAATTACCGACCTTGAGCTCGAAGGTGTTTCATTCCTTCTTCCTGATGGCAAGAAGGTCGACCCCAACAAGGTCACTTGTCAGATGTACAAGGACAACCTTGGTACTCAGCCCGGCAGTGCTGCGTTCACCAAGAAGACTCCTGCCCATATTAGCTTGTTGAACCCTGTTCAGTTTGGATGGGTTCTATGCTACGTCGATGTCCTCCCCCCTCAGGCTTAAGGGGATTTCTTCCCAATGCTTTGAGCCTCTTTTCTCTACGAAGGTCACACTCTAGATTTCTATGTCGCCAGCGCTTGGAGGTCTGCATATTTGGTTCGGTTTATGGGGATGATCAGTTCATGAAGGATGGTTATGTTATGCATCAGCCTTGTTTGTTTGCTTTTGTAATAGAGATGGAATTTCACTACTTAGTTTCATATTCATTCCGTATTTATCCTGTCTCGCATCATAGCAAGATCCGTGTCACACTTTCTCAATCTCGAAGCACCCTAAAGCCTGTACAATCTTGCGAAGCCAGCCCTCATTCACCTTCTCAGATTTGATCTCGAATGTCTGAGTTTCGTCAATTGTTGACAACCTCATACATCGACACGCTTTCACCAGCGATCATACAGTACGCCAGAGCCGCATACTGGTAAGAAACCTCTTGTAGCGGTACATCCATCTCCTTATACATGATCCCCAAATTGAGAAAGAGACAGACAACAAAGTTTTCTGACATACCCCATCGCTTCACCTCTAATCGAGGCTCCCCAGAGTTTTCGCCCGGCACATGCGCATGAAGCCCAGTGACTCGAGAGACTTGACAGTCATTTTTATAGCTTCAGGTCGCATAACTGACTTCTCATAGCAGTTACCCAACGCTGCGCAGAGCTCAGCAAGTTCAAGTCGGACTTTGTTCATGGGCTTCCCGTGGAAGGTCTTCTCCATAGCTTTCGCGAATTGCCTGCCTTTGCCAAAGTCGAAGTTGGGGCCCTTTGCCAGATCAGCGATGAAGCCATCGTAAATCTCCCGTCGCTTTTTCCAGGTTTCTGTGGTGGTCTTGCCTCTTTCCTTGCAAAGCTCGCATCCACAGACAAACTCCCAAGACTCAAGGTGCTTCTGAACAACGGAATAGGACTCCAAAGCGTGCGGGGGACGATAGTAGAAGAGAAGTTCGGTTCCAGCGGGCATGTCTTTGGTGGCACGGATGATCTGCATGTCACCGATAAAGGAACGTCGACAGTTGCCGATGCAACAGTGGTTGATTCTGGCAGCGAGAAGCCAGATGCCCGAAGTGTCGAATATGGGGTCTTCATTCTTGGCTGTGGTTGACTCGACTGTTTGGTTGAAGACCCTTTCTTTAAAGTATAGGCGAGAGCTTCTTGGAGCACCGAAGGCGTTCAACCCGATGATCCTCTCTACCATGAAGCTATGTCCAAGTTAGCAAAGTTGTAGAGTCATGTCACAATGCAACTTACGAATCAACAACTGGATTGCCGTCACATTCGGTGACACTGGGCTTCTTGTAATCCCCATGGCACAGATCTTGAAATACGGGCAGATACTCCGGGTTGTGATAAAGCTTCTGGACGATCTGCGGTAACAGATACGCATTGCCGCCAGCCATCACTTTCTTGGTCGACATGTTGATCAAAATGTTTGAGAAATCTTCTGCGTTCTTTTCGTCAACGAAACAGTATGCAAATGCCTTCTCACAAAGAATCAGGTCTCCGGCAGACACAGCCTGTGTAGTGAATAGTCCTTGGCCACGACCAGGTGAGTTGCGGATTTCCACGAGGGAAGAAAAGGTGGCGCAATCGATCAACGGGGGAGTCACTTCGGTTTGTTTGTGCATATTTCTGAAATCATAATCGCCCCTCTTCTGTTCTAAAAGTCTTTCCTCGACGCGTTCAATCTCTGGCTTCACCTCCTGGTTGTCGGGAAATTTGTCGGCGAGGGTCTGCAGCTTCTTTTTGCACTCCTCGAATTTGCCCAACTGATATAGTGCATGAGCTTGAAGAAAGAGGGATTGCTCAGTCAGTGCGGAAGGGTCGCCTCCTTTGATGGCATCCGACAGCGCTTTGTTGGGGCGACTGAGGTTTAAGTTGGCGAGGGATCGGCTGAGAGAGGCCAGATGCTCTTCTTCGGTGGTTTGTGCTCTCTGAAGTGCCTGTGTGTAGCTAGCTTTCTGTCAGTAAGGATTACGGAAGGCATGAATATGACTTACGAACGATGAGCCGCGGACCATTGCTGCTTTTCAACAAATCCATTGCCCTCATTGCGGCTCTCGTTGCTGTCGGTCAGTTTTCTCGCCAAGGGCTTCAACACCGGCGGGATTCGCTTGTCGTGGCGTTCGAGCCGGATCAGATCACTAGGATGATCGACTCGCAGCGAGTAAGGTCCGTCAACGCTCTGCTTGAAGAAGGGCTCTTTGAGGATAAACACGGTTCCAATCGGGATATCCTGTGCACAAGGCACAACATCTTCTGCAGGTTGATGATACATCTGCAATAGTACAGCTGTTCCCTTCTCATCCTTGACGATGACCGTGACTGCGTTGACACGCTCTGGTGGTGTCATCACTCGAAGGAAGACCTTCTTGCCCCGATGATGGGTCTCAAGTCTCATTTCAGCGATAGAAATGGGCTCAAGGTCTTTCTCAGGAACGATACACGGTGGGTAAGGCTCTGGAAGCTGGGTGATAGGCACGCTCAAGTTTCCAGTCTCGGGTTGGGCTTGCGGCAGTATTTTCCCAGCGACCCTGGTCATGAATTGCTTGATGACAACGTCAGCTGAAGGATGATCATGGACGAGCTGGCCTTTCCTCTTCAAGGCTTGCTTCGTGGAATCTTCTATCTGCTTCATCACAGCGATCAGATGGGCGTCGCTTGACACATTTCTGGTATTCATATTGAAGTGGACTCGATGCGCAGCTGTAGTTGAGTGTTGATGTTTGGGGGGAGTGAGTGAGTGAGTGAAAGGACAAGGTCGCGAGCAGAGAAATTTATATTGGTACCATCACCGCCAGATTCCATCTGTCTGTTTGGGCATTCGGAACCTGTGAGATATGCGTGTTTGTAAATGGCAAATTGTTTGTTCACATGATCTTTGCGGTGACGAAACAATGGGATGCGTCAGATGGATTGTTTGCACTGGCAATTCCACTGTCACTGTCGCTGTCACTGTCAACTCCCGATGTAATGATAAACAACCGCGCTGTACAGAGATATGTAGACCCAAACTGCTTGTGCTATAGGTCAGTATTGGCGCCTTAATAGTGAAGAAAACGCATTATGCTAAGTTTGGCTATCTGGATTTCCTCAATTCTCAATTTCATGAGGCGTTCTTTGTCAACCTTGCCATCTGTTGTGATCATCTTTTTTACTGAGACTATGGCCTCCAGGCTCAAGTTCAACAACTCAGTATCTTTATTGATACGTCGTTCGACTTTGATCTCGCCCGAGTCAATCTTTTGATATGGCAGTTCCAGTGTGGCAGGCGAGATTTGTTGAATGAGGCCAAATTGGGCTGCCTGCGATCATCAAATTTGGTGGCTTCAGTAGCTCAGTTGGTTAGAGTGTCGTACTAATGCTTCAATTCCGAGTATCCAGTAACGCGACATGTCTTCTATACTTACCTAAAGTAGGTATATACCTTAGGACCTTAAGCAAGAAATAAACGAAGGAAGAAATGTCTATCTAAGTTGACCTAGCTACTGCTTGCCCTGCCAACTCGGCCATCTGTCCCATTCACCGCGTGAACACTGCTGCCAAAGAAGAAACAGGAACACCCTAATTCTCACAAGGCAGAATTTCCATCCAAAAACTGTTGCTGTCTGTACTGGGTTAGCTTAGGGCGTAAGAGATACTGAAGAACCGAGAGATACCATCCACAACCCCTCTTTCGGCATAACCCCTCTTTCGGCAAGCAAAATAAAAAAAGCTTCACCAAAACTCATCAACTTCACTTACACAAATATTGGCCAAAATAAATAGCTACTTGGAGGACAATGCCTTTGCTGATTATAGAAATGATTGGAGTTAACGATTATAGCCCTCTAAGGCTGTGCGGGGTATGCGATGTATATATACCATGCTATAGAAATAGTATTAATTCAATCATCAATTTCCTTACCACTCTTTTCTCTATTTTTTAGCATTTTTCTGCGACAACGATAAAAAAATGCCTAGATCAAGACTTTAATAGAAATATACAGAGGAAGACATAGCAGAGGCTATATTAGATATTACTAATAATGGCTTTTCGCCCCCTTAAGCCGCTCATAGACGGGGAGTACCTCAGAGCACTCTAATAGACAGACTTAACAGCCACAGGGCTATGAAAGAGCAGATCCACCCTCATCGACGCTTGTCCAAAAGTCAAGAGAATAGGCTAGCTCTCTAGATTCTCCGTCAGGAGTCCTTGGGCTATACTCCATCCCACAGTCAGATCCGCGCTTGTGTCATGGGCTTGTTGAGACAGCAGGGCGAACATCCCGACTTAGGACGCAACTGGGTGATCAAGTTTATCAATCGCCGCGCAGACCTAAAGACCAAGATGGGTAGACGTCAAGAAGCCAAGAGGTTCGACTCTTTCACACCTAGAGCGGTTCACTGGTACTTTGATATCCGGGAGGGCCAGTATGGTTGGATCAAGCCTGAAAACACCGTCAACGTTGATGAAGGGGGTATTATGACTGGTTT